>OY987335.1:54423038-54704148 GCA_963920685.1 Polydrusus tereticollis
TAATTCCGAAGTGTATCCATATGAATCGTTAAACTTAAACTTTAACAATAGACAGTTTACGGAAGCTTACAGGATGTACACGGAATTTCAAAAATCATATCTAGGCAAGCCGACTAGTGAACCACTAATGGATTTTGCGGCGTTTGCCAAAAGGACTCTTTTTGTAATTGATTGTTCTAAACAAAACGAGCGCATCAAGAGTGCAACAGTTGATGTCAAGTTAGAATTTCAAAGTTCTGAAAACTTTTCGAATGATGCACGTGCCTTCTGTATCATTGTTCACGATCGTATTCTCGAGTATCAAGCTTTAACTGGTCAAGTAAGAGACCTTATGTAATCAGTTTGATTTGAGTCTTCAGACAATGAAGTTCGTTGTAGTATTCAAGGATTTAACATACCTGAATTTTGCGCCAAAGAATTGGCTATTTACGATGGGAATAGTATGAACAGTTACTTTTTTAAACCAGTTAAACCATTCGACACCTTAAGTAAGGCTTGCAAGAAACAAGTCAAATATCTATTTGGAAATCATCATGGTATCCTTTATAATTATGGTGATACCGATTACAAGGAGCTACATAATATCATCTCCAACAATCTGATAGACGCAGACATTATTTACGTTAAAGGACGTGTTAAAGAGGAATTTTTAGTTAAAACATTTTTAGAATTAAACTGTAGGGCACCATATATTATAAACTTAGAAGACAACATTGGTGTACCAAAATTGGAGAAGGGAGATGTTGATGGTTGTAAATATCATATTTTAGATATTAATGTTTGTAGTGTTAGAAATGCCAAAGTGTTGAATCGATATATTTATAGTCTTTAACCTTAATAAATAATAAAATTTTTCAACAAGCCAGCTTTTATTTATTTCCCACGTAGCTCAAACGTCTTTGTTTCTTTATCGGAGTTGTTTTCTGTAACAGACAGGTCAACAGGGTCCGTTGAACAGGGTTCGTTGAACAGGGTCCGTTGAACAGAGTCCGTTGAACAGGGTCTGTTGAACAGGGTCCGTTGAACAGGGTCTGTTGAACAGGGTCCGTTGAACAGGGTCTGTTTAACAGGGTCTGTTGAACAGGGTCCGTTGAACAGGGTCTGTTTAACAGGGTTCGTTGAACAGGGTCCGTTAAACAGGGTCTGTTTAACAGGGTCCGTTGAACAGGGTCTTTTAAACAAAGTCCGTTCACAACGGATCTATTTAGAATTAGGCTCTGTTTCGAAACTATCAGTTGCTCTCGAACCTATGACGAAGGTAGTTGAAGAGAAGATCCAAGATCATTTAAGTAATATTCGTGCGCTGAAGAAACGTATAAAGCTTTACGGAGACCGAAAATCTTTGGTTAAGTTACTGTCAAGACTTAATATTCAAGATGAGTGTTCAAATCAGATATGAAGTTGGAGATGAAGTTACAGTAACATTTTCTACTGCAGACGAGCGAGTTATCGTTGAGATTGCTGAAGGAGAGCTATATTTTTCCAATTATGATTTTGAGGAGTTTATAACTACCTACAGCGGTGTTCATGGATACTGGCCTGAAACTACTATTATAATTAACAACTACAATTTGCGTTTCCATACATACTTCGGCAGCCGATGTTTAACATTTGAAGAAAATGAGCAATACTTGTTTTGCTGGGATGAAAGTCTTATAGATTTATTCTCTAAACACATAACTAGTCTTTTATTTGATATAAAACAACTCAACAAAAACTCAAGCACCTAACCTAAAATAAATACCTTAGTCTAAAATAAATATCTTAACCTAAAATAAATATCCTAACCTAACAACCCCCTAGCTACCAAAGAATGTCGAGGCATAAAAAGCTGCACACATAATCAGTCTTTTCTCTCCTGTGAATCCTCATCGTACAATACCAAATCTCGATGGCCCCAAGCAAGCGTGTACTCGGAATCCGGTATAAGGAAGCGTTTGTCGTCCGCGTGTGACAACGCCACCTTATTTAAGTTCGACATACATATTGTGTAATTGAGAACGGAAAGTCGACATTTCGCGATATATTTTAGTACCCTCTACGCCAACCGCTTGTTTATAGTCTGTAAGCGTAAGCTCTTTTTTGGTGACGTAGTCGGGTACCCCTTTGGCCTTTTTGGTCTACTCGCCGTCTACATTTACACAATATGCCTTCGCACCGGTTCCATAGAATTCCCAAACAATTTTTCCTGCATACTCATCCTTCATACGGCCCAAGATGGATGTGTTTACAGTAACATTGTGTGGGTTATCCTTTGGTTAGTTGGACGTATCAAATCTGTCTAAATTTTCCTTTATATCATCGTAAAAATTGTCGGTTGTAATTTGTAAGATTAACGAGTCAGTATCGGTGTAGAGCAAGACAGCCTTATCTCCGTATTTAGGTTTAATATAATCGTACAAAAGTCATACATAATAAATACTGTTTTAAATTTACCTGAGGAAAAAGTTGCAGCATCACTAGCCAATTTCGAGTGGCATGAGTTTCTCGAAATCGCGTCCAAAATGGTTGAAGATGATACATTATTAAGAATTGATTCTGAAACTGAAAATTTTACAGTGTCGTCCGTTACGTTGTTGAGTGAAAAAATAATAAATCTTGTGTGTAATAATACAACGTTATGTTTCTGTTCTCATGACATAACCTCATTTGTTAGTATAAGTCACATTATTAATTATAGATTGAACCTGATAAAAAATTTAGATTTTATGGCATTTTATGATAACTTTTTAAATTATATGAACATTAGTGAAGACATCCAAGGAAACTTTTTTGAGATTATTAAAAATATTTGTAGTTTAAACATGTCTGAACAAGCTATTTACATGTTGGAACTAATACACTTTAATCCCAAGAAGGTACTAGATGACTTTGATAGAATACAAATGTGTAATATTTGATGATAATAAATGTATATTAACCCGTTTTATTGGTTTTATTTCATAGTATTCTTACAACACTTTAGATAGCAACATCTCCTAAAATGTGTGGAGATGATGGTTATAGTTTGCTTCGTAATTTTGAAGATAGGCTAATTACGTTCGCTAATTGGCCTAGCAAGCTCAATCCTGAAGAGTTGGCAAGTGCAGGGTTTTATTACACTGGGAGATTGAATATTGTCAGGTGTTCCTTTTGTCATTGTGAGTTTGATAGTTGGTATGTGGGAGATGATCCTTTGAAAGATCATTATAAGAATGTCAAGCATTGTGACCTAGCTAAAGTCTTATGGAGATGCCGCCAATTGAGAAAAAATAAACCGATAAAATGTACAAAAGAGAAGAAAAACAAGAGTTTCTCATATACCGACGCCATTTGTATGCTAGTAATATTTATAATTTTTATGAGCGTCTGGTACCAATCTCGTGAAGTAATAAAGGTTTTAGGAAATGGAATTTAGATCATTCTGCCTACAGTCATGGCGTCGTTAAGTACATCCTATATTCTCTTGACTGCCTTAGTACAAAATGTGTTTTACGTTTACGCTCCGTATAATGTATTGAATGCATCGGTAATGTTGGGAACCCCACCCTTTTCTGCAAACAACACATGGCTTCAAATGACGTATGAACAAATTGATAATAGACATACGGCTGTTTTTAAATCAAACGCTCCAACAGTTGCTGATTTACGATATAAGGTTAGGTTTCAGTTTAGAGACCTGACTTTTGGCGAAACTGAGTGGAGGACGCTAATAAACCAAAATGCTTCTCACAATTCTCCAATAGTGGATGGATATGCTGGAACACATGGTGTGCTTAGTTTAATTGTATTTATATGTGTATCTTGTGCCATTTTACTAATTAATCTATTGCATACCTTTATTAAGTCAAGGTATAGATAAATAAATAATTTTCTATAATTTTGATGTCTTTTCTTTTATTTAATATATAACCCATATCCGCGAAACACTTTTTTTCTCGCGCATGCGGGCTGTTAAATTTGGTTCTATTTACTCAATCAACCCCGTTCCTTTTCTAAACAACTTATGACGTCACCCTAAACGCGCGACATGTATTAGCTATACTAAGGTCACAATTTCATCGGGAATATATATTTTAGGGAATTTGGGGAGCCTGGGAGGCCTTTGTATACTTACTTTACATCTTCCCTGTATAGATTTTTGTACAAAATTACGCAAGTAATTTTTATCTGTTCAAAGAAATGCATTTTTGCATATAAATGACACAATATATTGTTGTAAATTACCAGTGGTCAATTAGCATAAATAAATCATTATCTAGAAGCCTCGTGTGTAACTAATTATTTGCATATTAATGATACATTCGCATCGCACTCGTCAAGGTTATTTTGTTTTGCAAAATGTTCCATCCTCTGGCCTGGCAATCGATTATTAAAATTCAATTAAAAGCTTGAAGGATATAATAAAATTTCAAAATACTTTTGTGATTTGGCCCGATCAACCCCGTTCTTTTTTTAAACAACTTATTACATCACCCTAAGCACGCGACATGTATTTGCAATCTTTCGCCCCCCTGCCGTTTGGGCATTAGCTATACTAACTTTAGCCCTATTGGCCCGATCAACCCCGTTCTTTTTTTAAACAACTTATTACATCACCCTAAGCACGCGACATGTATTTGCAATCTTTCACCCCCCTGCCGTTAGGGCATTAGCTATACCAACTTTGGCCCTATTGGCCCGATTAACCCCGTTCTTTTTTGAACGACTCATGACGTCACCCTAAACAGGTGACATATATCAGCTGTCGATTTTGACATTTGACAGGTGACATCTGACAGGTGACAGTTCTTAATTGACAGGTGACAGGTGTAATTTTCGAGTCATGCGCAAGAACCCATTTCATAGACCTCAGCTACGTATGCGCAATATCCTAGGCCCATTGGTTCCGGAGATATGAGTCATAAAAAATCCCTCCGAAATTAACATTGGAGGGCCCTATGGTGCAGAACCGGCCAATTATTACTACTCACTTATTAATCAAACTTTCATTATAAAAAATATCATAGTTGTCTGTTGATATTGGTCAAGCCTGCCAAATTTATGTATTTCAGACATTACGACAACATCAGAAACCACCCCCAAAGCCTGTAGGAATTCTACAAATCTACTGAAATTTGTTGTTATAGCAAAGATGGTAGATGTTGGCTCACCCGACATCGCCCGGTAAAATACAATCCCATCGGCTTAGGTGGCGTGAAGTCACTCTTAGAGCTAACGTTTCGTCGCTGTGCCGATGTCTTCGGGTTCCAGGGTGGGAAATATATGGAAAATGCTATGATGATGGTTCCAAGATCAAAATGCTCCGGAGTTAAACTCGTCCCCCGATCGGATCTCCGGGTGGGGGCTGGTCCTGGCGCCTCAACCAGCGAGGTTATCTCAACATCCACCATTTCCAATAGACGGGCGGGTCCTTCGAACAACATTAAAATTGAAAATGGTGTGACAACTGAAGTTGTTAACAGATCCAAAATTAACAGCTTCCAAATTGACTTCTGCTATATAAGAGGACTGAACTCGAACACAAGAATAAATAACAACCAGAAGGGTAACAGAAAGAGAGATCCGATGCGATCTTCTATGACCTTGGCAGTGCGTGATTTATGAAAGACCGGGGCCGGTCTCAGGTATATTACCAAATATTTCAACGTTGCCTGACAGGACCGTCTTTGGGTTATAATTATGGTCAAATAATACATAATATTAGATGATTAAATATTATTTATTCACAAATTTGATTAGAAATGGTTAATATTAAAATATGAACAATGGCGCATTACCTATTATCCATATTCCTACTATTTATACACAATACTACATACTAAAATATATGCACGACCTACATATAAATGTTTATAAATGTCCCCAAACTATTAATTTATTTTTATTAATATTTTTAAAGTTTCTATTTATATATTTTAAAGTGTAAAACAATTTAACTCGCATAAATAAGGTAATAATATATTTTTGGGGGAAATGTGGACAAGGGTGAATGTAATTTATTATGTTTTTACCTATTTTAACAAGATGTTTTACAATATTTGGGTTGGTCAAAAATTCTTCAAAATTGGCAATAAATATTGTATCCAAATTGGAAAACAAATTAACAAAATTGTGGTTGGGCATCATGAGGTTTCCGAACAAGTCCGAGTTTCCATTTTCACAGGCTTTTAAATGACAAAATATTGAAGTACTGTAAATATCTTTGTGCGCATTTGCGTAACTTTCGCAGATTTCACAATAATGCTTTACTAGTGATTTTCTAATTAGATATTCGCTAATGTATCGTTTTAAATTTTTTTCTAAATGATTATCTGTTTGATAGTTTTTTTGAAAAACATTTTTTAACTATGAATTTATTGTCGATGTGGTTTCCCGAGAGAGTGGTATATGTAATTTTTAAAAGTAAATTGTCACCATCCCTCGTACAATGCTCTGTCCCCGAATGAAATAAATTTAAACACAAGAGTTTTTTAAAGGTTTTTTGAAATTGTATAGGTGAGGGGTTCCGGCAATTGCCATTTTGTTGTCGAATAACACCAAAATGATTTTCCAAACAATCTTGATTTAATCTACGAGTAAATAGAAATTTAAATCCTATGGGACTTAGACTGTTCCAAATTTGAAGCAACCCATTTATTGTAACTTTTAAAGAATTTATACATTTCACTTTTTTTGTAACATTAATATTTCCGTTAAAAACCTGCACCCGATTAAATAAATATATGCACTCGTTTAAAAACGATATTTGATAGTCTAATCCTTTAAGAGCCCGATTAAACGTTTTTAAGGCTGATGTTTGTGATGAATTGAATAAATCAAATAATTTATCCATTCGCTCAAAAAAATCAGCTGTATGAATTGCTACTGCTGGTAACGCTTTAAAATTAACAAACATCTTCATACCAATAGCTACTGTATTGCTCATAACTTGAGTTGCAAACTTTACCTTCATTTTTTTTAAATAGTTTGAAAAAACATGTTAGTGTGATATTTTGGGGGCTGCTCGAATACTGTTTTGTTTATCAAGGTTATAAAACATATTAAAGTATTGCCAGCTTATTACTTTATTGTCAATTACGAAGTTGTATTTTAAAAGCATGTTTCTTGTGGCCTTTATTATGTTAGGGATGACAAAAAGAAAAATTATTTTTTACTTCCTATGAAAAAAAAATGGATTTTCTGGATTGACATTGAGCTGTTTTGCTACTAAAATTTTATTTGAACCCATATCACATGTTGTTGCTTGCACACTTAACGCAATATTTTCCAATTTTATTATTGCCTCAGTAATTATGTTTTTCAAATGCAAACCTGGACAAGTGGAGTGAGTAAAAAAATAACATAAAGGATGCTTCCACTTTTCACAAATACCTCTAACCATTAAAACCAAAACGTGCATTGCTGGTTTAAAATTACATTCGCCCTTTTTAATTTCCTCGAAACCCACAACTACATCCTTGAAGGAATTATAAAATAAATTAGCTTTAATTGCAATTTGATCAAAACACAGAATGCATTGCCGATTTAACTCCGAAAAAACGTCAATTCTCATTTTTATAACTTCAAAAATATCTGGGTTATTTAAACCATGCTCAACAGTGAAGCCTTGAATTCATTTTAACAGTGTGGTTGGCCCTGACAAACAAAAAAGATTGGTTAATTTATTTTTGTACAATTTTGGTCCAGGTTAGTTCTTAATCTTTTGAATATCTGCGACCTTTTGGAGGGTGCATACTTTGGGACACTTGTATGTTGATAAAGTTTGAGAACTCCTCTGACTCGCAGAATCAATACGTTAATTTTTTATATTCCTCCAAAGATGCGTGACTTGATTTTAATATTAATTCAAATTTTGCTCTGTATAAATTATTTTCTTCTTTAAGTGCACTATTTTCCTCTTTAAGCTTATGTACTGTAGCGCGCAATTTCTCTTTCCTCGGCGTACATACGGATAAACTTTGACTTGTTTGGGTACGTACTGGTGACATGGCAGTAGATGGTCCACTATTAATTGTCGAGTATTCCGGAATTTTTATCTCCAAATTTGTTTGAAAAGTGTTCGAAGTGTCTGCAAAATTACTGTAATATTGTAAATGCTAAACTTTATTTAATTAAGAAATTTGGAAACCCTCATCTTGTGATACAGGTAACCACACCTATTTAATACAAATTCTTAATATTGCTAATAGTTTAAAAAAGCATCATACCTAGACGAATTACAAGATCTTGTAAAATATTAATTTTGGCCTTGGGACAATTATTGTACTGTTGGGAAATATGTTCACTAGAGGACAACTTTGAGAATGCCGTCGGAACTGCAGTAGAGATAACCCTCCTCTTATTGGACAAAGTAAACATTTTATCCTCAAAATGTGCTCCGCAGACTCGGAAGTTATGCGCCTTTTTAGGATCGGTTAACAAATTCTCTCTTTGGCAGGCAATAGCCCAAGACTTAGCTCTACAATTAATAAAATAAACAATGTTAATTTAAAATTGTGTCACATCGAAAGAATATTTAAGGAATGCGTGACATGTAATGTGGAAACTTTTATTTACATACATTACTATCGAGTAAATTTGTGTCTACGTACAGTTGCGTTGATTAAGATTCTGACATCAATTTGACATTTTATGACATTTATGTGTAATTTAGTAAGTTAAGCTTTTACCATTTAATTTATGTGGTATAGTTAATAAAAATATGAGTGACAGAGTGAATTTGCCAATTTTTGGTATATTTTCTGTATATTTTTTATTACGACAATACAAAGGTACGAAAGGTTCAGTAGGTACGTATACCTTCGAAAATTGAACACACTTAATACACTTATAATGTAATTATTAGGCAGAAAAGTAATAGGTTCAATATAACGAAGTGCTCTCCGGAATTTAATTTCCGCACTATACCTCTAAATATAAAATTATCCTTACCTTTCGGGATCACTTGGTAATCTAAAAAAACTTAGATTGGGGGAATTGTAACTTTTATTATCACAATTCTTCACACAACAAACATTGTGGGATTTGGATTTATTCTCCATATTTTGAAAAGTTTTAATAAAATACTACGGCACTGGCAGAACAACTTATCGCTACACTAGTCGTCGCGGCACTGGCCGATAAGTTCTTCCAATTTCTTCCAAAGGCCGAGCGGCTAAATCTACCTGAATATCGGATCTCTCTTTCTGTAATCCTTCTGGTTGTTATTTATTCTTGTGACTCGAACATTAATGCAGTCCATTAACATCTACCAAACTTCATGTACTCATACTAACCGAAACAAAGGTCAGATCATCGACGGTCAGCTACTTATATCCTGGTTACGACTTCCATCATCAATTTGGGCGCAAATTTGATGTAATGTGGTTTAGAATATCAACGCAGAGAATTACTAAATTCATCTGCTGCCTTCATCGGCCCCCAAGTGAAACCCATTATAGAGACTTGTTCTCCTCACTTGCTAATACTGTCGACTTTTCGCAAGCCGATGATCCCAATTCCGAGGTTATCATCCTTGGCGACTTTAACGTTTATAGTAGATTTGTTCCAACTGCAGCAGAGACCGTTCTAGAACGGTCCTGCGCATGCGTATTACATAAAATGCGTTCCAACTGTGATTTGACGATTCATAGGACGATTCTTTAAGTGTTCCAACCAACCTTGTTACCGTTCTAGAACCGTTCTTGAACCGTCCTTTCGATCCCTGGCCATACATTGTAATCGTTTGGGATGACCTGCGCAGTAAGGTTTTAGTAAGCTGGGGCTGACATTAGTGATATTTTTCACATTTCCATTTGTTTGTTGGTGGTTTTTGATCGTGAGATTTTTAGTTCGACTGTGTATTTTTCTGTTTTATACTGCCTTAATTTGACTTTGGTTTATTTTTACTATGAGTGACGAAGGAGATAATGAGGTTATGTTCACGTTATAATTATTTAACTCGAGACCTAAATCGGTTCACAAAATCGTTCCAACCCGTCTATATTTTGCACCATCACGGAACTGTAAAATATCCACGCCTGCGCACAACATCGGTACGAGTGATCCCAATAACCGTTCGGGGACGATACCAAATTAGTTGGTTGGAACAAACCTAGTGTCAACTGGCTCAAATACTCAAATACAAACGGCGAGCACGGTCGCGAAGCCAAATTCTTTGCCATCAGCTGTGGCCTCACCCAACTCGTGGGTGAACCGACTCGGATTCCACATCGAGATGATGATTTTGCTAGTTTGTTGGATATTTTCGTAACTTTAAAGCGCGACTTGTACACTATCACCGCAAAGCCTCCGTTAGGAACGTTTCACCACAACCTGATTTCAGTACTGAACAAACTACCAATTTGTGCCAAACAGTCTTCTAAACCACGCAAGATCTGGCATTATACATCAGCTAAGTGGGAGAACCTAAAAGACCATTTTCGAACCTTTCCTTGGCGGAACGTTTGTTTTACCTCTGACGATCCATCCATCTGTGCTAGAGAAGTATCGGAAGCTATCCTTACTGCCATGGAAGCCTTCATCCCTTTCTCAAAAAAGTGCCCTTCTAACGGCAAGCCTTAGTTTACCAAAAATTGTGAACGAGCTGTTAAATCAAGAAATTATTTCTACCGACAATGGCGTCAAAACCCTACCGCCAAAAATTGTACGATCTTTGTTAACGCTCGAAACCAATGCAAACAAGCGATAAACCAAAGCAAGGAAGCACACAACCAGAGGATCAGAGACAAACTTCTTGAATGTCCTAACGGCTCAAGATCATTTTGATCGGTAGCTAAGGCCGTCAGTCAGAACTTTACCAAGTCAACCATTCCACCTCTAACACGTTCTGATGGCACTATTGCGACTAAAGCACAGGAAAAAGCAAATTTAATGGCGGAACTATTTATTTTACATTTAACGGTTAATCTTCAGGGAAAACTCCACCGAATGTTCCCCCTGTAGAATCTAGAATGCTCGAGATTATTTTCCGGCACCGCCATGGTAAATGAATCTTGAGGAATCTTGTCACCAAAAAAGCTTCTGGTCCTGACGATATTCCAGTCATCGTAATTAAGACATACGCTGACAAATTGACACCGGTATTCTGTAAGCTTTATAACTTATCTTACAAAAAAGGAATATTTTCTTCTTGCTGGAAAACTGCGAGTCCAACTCATACCCACAAAGGCAAGAAAGCCTTGCCAAACCACTATCGTCCAGTCGTACGTCCAGTCGTATTGTTTTCGGTTATATAAAAAGTTACGGAGAAGGCTATCAACGAAAAATTATTAAAGTACCTGTAGGCTTCAATATTATTAGTTACCGCCAGTATGGATTTCGTAAGTCTAGATTAATAGGAGACCTTCGCGCTTATGTTACGCACGTTTGGAACAACGCAATAGAACATCATGGGGAGTCCTGAACGTTAGCACTAAACATTTCCAAGGCGTTTGATCGAGTATGGCATGAGAGGTTCCTAACTATAGTGAGTGCATACGGAATGCCGGTTCAATTTTGATCATGGCTATCAAGCTTTCTTAAAGATCGTTCTCTGCAAGTGGCGATAGACGGATTTCTTTCAGACACATTTAACATCAACGCCGGAGTTCCTCAAGGTTCTATATTGTCGCCCACCCTCTTTTTACTATACAGGGTTGGGCAAATGTTCCGGAACGGCTTAATTACAAGCGAACGAAAAGTGATATCGAATCGGGGTTTTGGGCAATCTATAGGACAAAAATTTTACTATTTGACTGGTATACCATATGTCAGTAATGTCACCAACTGTCAAGTGTCGACGATATTTTTTTTATTTTTTTAAATGGAACACCCTGTATATTATCAGATATTCTAGATCTTCAATAAATTAAAAATATTTTTCATATAGCATACCATATGATTAAATTCAACTGTTTCGGAAATACGGGCAAATGAATCTAGAAAGCCCATATTACATTTTGTTTAAAAATCAAGCAACATATTTCTTTTATTATGACATTCCAAATAAAAGTCTTAGTTTCCATGACTCCCAAGTGTCACTCTGACACATTTCCTATTTAATTTTTATTTATTTGTATTAAGTGAGTTGTGCGAGTTTTTTATTTATCGACTAAACCTCTGATATAACTGATAAAACTATGGTTCAGCTAACTAAACAAGAACGGATTACTCTGCTTATGATGATAGGATATGGGGATAGACGGAGATCTTTTCAAGAAGCAACCGACCTTTTCAATCAAAGTTTTCCTGTTCGAGATCCCATTTCTAAATCAACTGCTAATAGAATATTCCATAACTTTGAGCATACGGGTACGGTAAAAAACTTGCCAAAAACAGGTCGTCCGAAAACTGCTACAAATGACGAGAAATCCCTGGATGTTTTGCTTGCCCTGCAAGAAGAACCACAGACGTCAGTTCCAAAGCTTGCTCTTGCACATGAAAACAGCGACAAATCAATTAGAAGATTCCTCAAAAAAAATAAAATGTTTCCTTATAAAGTCAGCTTGCTTCAAGAACTATCAGAGGACGATCCTGATAGGCGTATGCAATTTTGTCATGAAATAATGGACTACATAGACCTACAACCTAACTTTGTAAGTCGTATTTTATTTTCTGACGAGGCTACATTCTGTCTTAATGGTTTCGTCAATAGGCACAACTGTCGATACTGGTCAGACCATAATCCCCATTGGATGATTGAGCACCGTACGCAACACCCCCAAAAATTAAATGTGTGGGCAGGTATAATTGGAAACCATATTATTGGGCCTTTCTTCCTTGATGGAAACTTGACATCTATTTACTACTTAGATCTGCTTCGAAATAGAATTATACCAAATTTGATTAATTTATATCATGATCAGGTTAACGATCAAATACTAGCGAATGACATTTGGTTTCAGCAAGATGGGGCGCCAGCTCATTTTGGTATACATGTCAGAAATTATTTAGATCAAACTTTTCCTGGAAGGTGGATAGGTAGGAGAGGGTCCATTGAATGGCCTCCTAGATCTCCAGATTTAACACCTCTAGATTTCTACCTCTGGGGTCATTTAAAGACTGTCGTATATCGTACACAACCTAAGACTTTGGAGGATCTTCAAAACAGAATTTTAGATGCTGTGCATGTTATTTCTCGTGAACATTTGCAAAACGTGCGTTCTGAATTTTCCGACAGGATTGGACACTGTCAGGTGGCTGAAGGACGACATTTTGAACATTTAATTAAATAACCATTATTTTATATTATTGTGTTTTAACGTTATTACCTTGGTTTTGTTTAAATAAAATGTACTACATTCATTTGCCCGTATTTCCGAAACAGTTGAATTTAATCATATGGTATGCTATATGAAAAATATTTGTAATTTATTGAAGATCTAGAATATCTGATAATATACAGGGTGTTCCATTTAAAAAAATAAAAAAATATCGTCGACACTTGACAGTTGGTGACATTACTGACATATGGTATACCAGTCAAATAGTAAAATTTTTGTCCTATAGATTGCCCAAAACCCCGATTCGATGTCACTTTTCGTTCGCTTGTAATTAAGCCGTTCCGGAACATTTGCCCAACCCTGTATATTAACGATTTTTTGGAAGAAATTAAAAATCCTATCTACAGCTTGGCTGATGACAGCACACTTGTTTCATATTTTACTTTGAATGCTCGGACATCGACTGCCGATGCACATCTTTATAGGCAGCAAGAGATCTCACATCTTAATAAAGACCTGGAAGAAATTCTGTCTTGGGGTGACAGTAACCAAGTAGAATTTAACGCTAGAAAACCCAGGCGGTATTTTTTTTTTAATTTTTTTTTATTTACTATTTTTTACGGTTCGTCGGCGTATCAGAGGCCATCTTGAACCGGTCATCGACCGTACGGTTTTTAATCGTGCGGTCTACCGACTGGGGAGTGTGAAACGGCACCTTCATCCTACGAGATATCCGATCTCATCCGGCCTGTCCGGCGTGAATAGGATGGTTTTGATGTCGATTCATTTTACACTCTTCCCTAAGACAAGAGCACGCGGTGTTTCCCAAGCGGTCACCCATCCAAGTCTAACCGCGCTCGACACTGCTTAACTTCGGTGATCTGACGGGAACCATTTCCCATTTTAAAATCCTTTATTTCCTATTATTTACATTTCTAACTTACAACTAATATACAGGGTGTTATGGAAATGACTTATTATATTTTAAGGGGCCACTCCTGAGGTGGTCTAGAGTTACACTTGATAGTTTTTTTTTCTAAAATCGGAAGTATTTTGAATTTTGTAAAATACCTTAAAACCGGACTATGTGCGCCTTCCATGATACTTCAATGCCCCTGAACACATGTGTTTTTGACAAGACAAACTGCTGGAATGGTAATTGTTTAGTTTAGTGCAATTAATGTTGAATTTTGTGCTAAAATTTCGTATATAGACAAATTGAGGGTAGCTGATCACAATTTTCCTTTTGCGTTTTTACGGCAAATGCACTGGTTTTGAGAAAAAAAAATGTTAAAGTTTTTCACTTACAGGTTAGGGTATTCTTTTGTAAGGATGTCTTTAAGAAATAATAAATTTGTAACGATTAAAACAAATTTATTAATTAGGTAATTTAAGGAAAACATAAAGCGATAAAATTAAATCAAAGGTGTACCGATAACCGACCATATGAACTCTAAAGTTCTTAGTCAACTACTTTTCTTTTCAACTTGCTTTCTTCAGCACCTCGACCAAATCTAACAAAAACAAACCGTCAGCGTATTTTGTCTGGAGCCGATCCGAGGTTTGTTTATTTCGATATCTTTGGGTGTCGCGTTTCACTTTTCTTTCAATTTCCTAGATTTTATGGTTTTCCCTTCAAAATATGTGATAAAACTTTCACCAAACTATCTGTTCATAAAATAAGAACAACATTTTAGCAAAAAAACAATGGAAAAGGCACAAATTTAATTAAATTCGTTGTTAATACGCCGACAAAGTAGAAGCGTCTCTTTTCAGATTCATTGCACTCACGTTGCCAGATTGTTCTTCTTTTTCTTGTAATTATTAATGGCTTCCATCCAGGAGAATGATATGCTAGCTCGAGCCAATAGGATTCATTCAATTAATAAAAATGAATTGAAAAGTATAGGCAATTTATAATACACTAACAATCTGACAACATGGGTGCAGTGAACCTGCAAACAGGCTCCTTGTACCGTGCAGTTTGCTTCTGCTTTTTTGGCCAGCTGTCAGTGAGCTGTCTCCCGTCTTTTTCCAGATAACGTAGAGTTTTCTGTTCGCTTACAAGTTATCCCGTTTTTCAGAGTTTCCTTGTGGCATATTTCGTTTATTTCAACTCAGAAGTGTATACTATGACTCCGACAAGTAATATTTTATTGGAAATAGCAACATTTTAGGATTACATGCAAAATAACATACCGGTGAGTTAGAAAAACTTTAACATTTTTTTTCTGAAAACCAGTGCATTTGCCGCCTAAACGCAAAAGGAAAATTGTGATCAGCTACCCTTAATTAGCCTATATACGAAATTTTAGCGAAAAATTCAACATTTGCACTAAAGTAAACAATTACCCAAATCAGCTGTTTGGGTCATTGGCGCGTAGGTGTTTTGGACCTAAATTTTTGAAGGCATTTTTCTCGAATTTCTAGCTTCGAGCGCCATTTATAGCAATTTTTCCCCAATTCGTCTCGACCTATATATTTACGGGTTAAAAAATAATAAGTCATTTCCATAACACCCTGTATACTAGCTTAGCCTAATTACAAACTAAAACTAAACTAGCCTATTTACAGTGTTTTGGGCGCATATGGACCGTAAGCATACGGCCCAAAATGCGCCCAAAGAACCTGGCGGAGCCAGGCGGCCGATATTCTGGCCTGTGGTTGTAACACTAGAAATTAGATCACTAACACTGTCACACTCGTACCGGCAAGTGCCATGACGAGGTGTTAAAGGCATACATTTCGCACAAGGCGAATAACTTAGTTCTCCGAACTACCATACATTCATTAAACAGTTAACAGGTATGGAATGCAATGGAAACACTCTGGGAAAAATTGCAAAAAACCCAGTCAGATTGGCTATTACAACTCATGTTACATCTGCCTATAGCGGATGTTTGTAAATGCAAGAATTATTCCTTCTCGCTGTGGGCGGAAAGAGGTAAAATTTTGGGGGCGTGTCTATGTCTGGGGCGGTCGGTGTCTGGTAAGTCCGTCCCACCGCCGTTTCTCGTGTCTGAACTGTGCGTTTTAACGGATTCCAGGCTGCAAAATCGCCAAACGACCCGGCAATGCTGGAAGTTCAGCGAATTTCACAGCCTTTCCTCCGCATAAATTTATTTTGTCTGTTTGTTAATTTTGTGTCTTTTTGTGATTGTTCGTTTATTTTTCGTATTGTTTGTTTGTTTTGTATTTTCTGTTGTCATCATACGTTAGGCGGTGGGAGATTGTAGATCGGTAGTCTGTAGTACAAAGGTTTGTGTACTGTATGTCCGTCATTTTCTGCTCGTCTGTTTGTTATGTCTTTTGTTAGCGGTAATGCGTCTAATTTGTAAGTGTAAAATTTGTCCGATATGTCTCGTATATACGTAATTATGTCCTCTATTGCCGCCATATGGTGCAGGTCTGCGACCGTGACGTATCTATTAGATGACGTCACGCATCGCAAGATCTTGTTTTCTAACCTCAGCAACCGTTGTTGCTGAGTGTTAGAAGCACTGCACCATACGGGGGCTCCGTATGTAAGTACAGGTCTGATTATTTGTTTGTATATAAGTATTTTGTTTGTTGGAGAGAGATGGGAGTTTTTAGATATGATGGAATAAAGGCTTTGCATTGCTGCAAAGCCTTTTTTCAGAATTTCGGTGATGTGGGGTTTAAAGAATAAACGTTCGTCGATGGTGAGGCCTAAATATTTAAAACGTCTTTGTGGTATGATCGGTATGTCGTTGATTTTTAGTGGTACAAAAATTTTATTATTCGTAAATTTCTTCGTCAAAGTTGCGCAAACTGTTTTATTTGGGTTAACCGCTATTTTCCATCTTTTGAAATAGGGGTCCAATATGTTAATATGCGACTGGACTTGTCGCTTAGCGGCTTCCGCATAAAACGATTGCGCGTAAATTAATGCGTCATCTGCATACAATGTCAGTTTCGTGAGGGGGTATATCGGGAAATCGGCTGTATAGAGGTTATAGAGCAATGGTGACAGCACGGTTCCCTGAGGGACCCCCGCATTAACCACCCTTGCGTCAGACAACGCACCCTCTACTCTGACGAAGATGGTCCTGTTATGTAAGTATGCTCTAATTAAAGTTATCAAGTGCATTGGAAAATGGTGTATAGTCATTAGTTTGAACAGTAGTCCGTCGTGCCAGACAGTGTCAAAAGCTCGACTGACGTCTAGGGACAATAACACGGTGTTCTGACCCAGATTAAATTTGTTTTTAACGTCAGTCAATACTCTTGTCACTGCCTGAACTGTTCCATGTTGTGGTCGAAAGCCGAATTGTTCGTCTGGTATTTTGTCAAGAAGTTTTTGTTTTTTAAGTTTTAGTAGTATCGTTTTTTCCGTAATTTTTGATAATGTATTTGTTAGCGCTATGGGTCGATAACTGTCAGGTATTTTGGGGTCCTTGTTTTGTTTCAGCAAGGGTATTATTATGGCCTCTCTCCACCTCACAGGGAAGTGTTGCAGGGTAAAAATAGCGTTTATAATGTACAATAATTGCACAAATGCCCTTCTAGGAAGATTTTTGATAAGGATGTTAGGGAGCCCGTCAGGCCCAGGGGCTTTTTTAAGAGGGATAAAACGAATTATCTCTCTCAATTCCCTGGACGTGACGAGCAGTTTGGATAGGACTGGGGGTGGGATAGGGTATTTTTGTCTTGTCACGTTAGTCATTCTATTAGTGATATGGTTCTGTTTGATTTCTGTGTTGTCGGGAGAGGTGCAAACTGCAGCGAGTGAGTTTGCTATGCAGTCTGCCTTCTCCTTGTCTGTCTGTGTGTTTTGTTGACCTGTCATAGTTGGTATTTTATTAAATTTCCGTTTGAGGCGCTTGGTCAAGCGCTACAGTGACGAGTCCTGTGCTGTAAGTCCTGTCAATGTTTGGTTCCATGTTTGGTTTTTGTGTTGATTTATTTTGTCGCGTATCGTATGTTGAAGTTCTGTTATTCTATGTTTGTCTATAGGTCGTCTTGTCCTTTGCCATATTTTTCTTTGTCTATTTTTAAATTTGATGAGGTCAAGTATGTCTTGTGGCAGTCTGTCTTCTTGATGTTTAATTTTGATTTTTGTCCAATTTGTCTATGTATTTGTTGCATGTTTGTTGTCAGTTTGGTCACTTCCTGTTCAAGTGTTTGTACGTCATCAATGTTGTTATTAATTATAATTTTGTCGTATAATAGTCGTCTGTATGTGTTTCAGTTTATATTTTTTAAAAGTATTGTTTCAGTTGGGGATTCGAAGGACATTTGTGCATTCCATTCAATAAGAATGGGCAAATGATCTGAACTTAATTCATTAAATACAATCGCCTCGGACAGGCCCACTAAATTCTTGTTTAAATAAAAGTCGATGAAAGTAGGCGTGCCGCCATTCAGTGGAAAATGAGTGGGCGTGTCCGAGGCGATTATTTGAATATTATTGTCTAATATGTAATCAAATATCAGGTTTCCATGACGATTGTTTATATGATTGCGCCACATATTGTGTCCTGCATTTAGATCACCCGCCATAAGTACCTGGCCATGGCTGGCGAAAAATGGCTCAATGTCAATGTTTTGAAGACGCGTGCGGGGTGAGGCATATACCGCGCTCATAACCACTCCATTTCTCAGCTTGATCGATACGTGCTCCACAGCAGTTATGTAATTATCGATCTGCATATGAGAAATGGACTGTTTAATGAGAATGGCAACACCGCCACCCCTCACGTTTCTGTCTGCTCTATATATATTGTAATTTCGTATTTTTATTGAGTCATTTTCCGTCAGTTTGGTTTCGGTGACGAATGCAACGTCGACCCGGTTTCTTGTGAGAAAGGAGATCAATTCTCCCAGTTTGTTTTTTATACCATTGGCATTCCAATTTATGATTTTTAGAGACCTGAAAACTATCTGAAACGAAATGTATGGAAAGTTTCGGAGAATTCAATGAGTTTAAATGGTATTAGCATCTCGTTTTCCGAGGTAGTTATTGCTAATAATTCGGTAAAAAATCTAATAACTTCTCTCATATAAACCTTTTTTGTGCCCTCAACAAGCCCCATCATGTCACTTACCGGCAATGTTGTTGCGGTCGCACCATGTTGCACTATAGGTTGTTGCTGCTGTTGTTGTTGCAGGGGTGGCTGGAGTCGTGGATCGGGAGGGGGTTCCGCCGCACCACCTCTGGAAGGGAGGCTGGGGAAGTTCTGCTGACTAAAAGTTGGGGCACTTGCCCTGCCCGAAACGTTGACTCCAATTGCCCTGGAGTTGTTCTGCTGCCATGCATTTGTTGTTGGAGGAGGTGCTGGTATGTATTCCTGAGGCCTTGAGCGCTGTTGGTTCTCCATAAGCTTATTTATTTTAAAAATGTGCACCGGGCACTGTTGATCGTTGGATTTATGATTGCCATTACAGTTGGCGCACATAATTGTGTAGCCCGGTGCATAGTCTTTTGTGAAGTGATTCTGGCCACAGTGTAAACATCTTGGATCTCGCGCGCAATATGTGGTTGCGTGGCCCCAAACTTGACATCTTTTAGATTGGATTATACTCGCCTGAGTATTTCTTCTTTCCCAAGTTATAGAAGCGTGTGCCAAATAGCGAACTGTTTTTTGTAAATTTGCCAAGTTTGTGTCACCTCTTAGGACTGCCATGTATAGCGGACGGAACGGTGTTTTCAAGAGATATATTTGTTTGACCGGTAAGTTGTGTTGTGTAACCAATTCCTGATGTACCTCTTCGGGAGTCGGCTTATGGTCGAGGCCTCTTATGATAAAGGCTTGCGTCTTGTCAGTGCTGGTAGCGTAAGTATGAAATGTGTTCGAAACGTCTGCTTGTAGTTCGGCCAAATAAGCGTTGTAGTCCTCGATTTCGTCGAATTGCACAATTAAAGATCGTTTGGCAAATTTAGTTTTAAAATCTCCCTTTTTTAGGATCTTTTTAATATCGCTACAGATATCTTTGTAAGCTTGAGAAGATACTGGTACGCCTTCAAGAACAATTGGAGGGACTGGTATCTTCTTGGTTTTTTCTGTTGTGTTATTTTTGTTTACATTATTATTTTTGTTTGTATTAATGTTTGTCTCTTTTGTAGGTTTTGCGGCTGGTTTCATGGACCTGCTGGATTTTCGGCGAATGCCCACTGCGGAGGATGTTGCTGAGTCTTCTGCTTCAGAGTCTGAAGAATCTGCTGGGACTTCTTGCTGCTGGGATGTTAGAGTGCCATATTTGTTGCTTGTAGGCAATACAAAAGGATTTTTTGTAGGTTTGTTGGTTGTTTGTTACAGTTCTGAATACTTTAGGATCTTGATCCGGAGATGTATTTTTGCGTGATCTTTTTGTTCTTATTCTTTCACTGCGGGTATCATCAGTTTGCCTCTCAGTTACACTGTCTGTTATAATAATTCTATTTTTTTTTTAGGTATAGCTCCTGTAGAGTTGGATGTGCGTATTTTTTGGTCCTGTCCTGTTTTTATTATGTTTAAATATGTCTGCACAGGGGTAATTATGCTTCTGCTAGCAGTACTAGTGGATGGGGCGTCTATTTCCATGTTTTCAATTGATTTAGCATTGTCTGTGGAAATGGTTTGTTGCTGTTTATTTTCAATGTTTTTATTTTGGCTTGAAAGTAGGTCACTGGGGATTTCCCTTTGTTCCATTGTTTGCATTGTATTTTGTGTATTTTGTGTTTTTTGCTGGTCAGGGCAATCCAAAATCAAACTTTGAGCATTTGCATGTATATTCTTATCAGTGTTTTCGTAGTCACTGCAAAAAACCGCCTTCTCAGAAAAACGAGTTTTCGCACTGCTGAACGTTAAACTGTGTTTTGTCGTGAGATGTTTGGTAATTTGGTATCTATTTTGGCGGGGGAGGGCTTCGGTGAGGATTTTTCTGGTTGATGCCTCGCAATACTTACACGCTTTGATATATCTGCCGCAAAATATTTGAAGTGAAGATTGTTTTAATGTCACTTCGCGGTTCGCAGACTCACTATTTATTGACAATTCCGCGTCGGAATTAGAAGGAACACTGGCCGCGGCGCATATTTGATCATCGGGGGGTGTCCGTAACATATCACCGAAGTGTTTATGTTGGGGGGCCCTCTAGGAGGGTGAAAAACACTTAATTTTAATTTATTTATTTACACGCACCTAATTAATTTATTTACACTATTTTACAGGAGAATAGCACATCCAGGGGGATAAACTACCCTGATATCCGGCGGGTTAATCACGCCTGTGTATCCCAGAGGGTGTACACTCTGACTTTAGCGCGAAAAACGCTACCCAGTTTTACGGTTTTAAAGCGGAAAACGCACTATTTTAACTCGCGGAAGCAAATTAAACTGAAATGTACCCCCTACTCATGCAGGGGGTGCCACTAATGGGTGGAAACCGACTTACAAATTTTTTCGCGAGGGTTGTCGTACCGACAATGCGAAAACTCTCGGACTTAGCACGCGGTGCTTAGCCAATTTAGACCTTATTGAACCGTTCGAAAGATAAGCGAATTCAGCAAAAAATGCAGAAAAGAAATCGACTGTGCCTGGCGAATGCTAAACACAGACTTTGACGGGAACCGGTGATTCAAGTGTCGCTAGGCCCTTGCCTCACCCAGGCGGTAGTTGTTACTAAAAAAGTTATTGTTGAAGAACCGGATATAGTCATGGTGAAACACTCGATTCCCTTAGCTTCATCAATTCATTTATTGGGCGTCAATTTGGATAGTCATATGGCTTGGCATAGTCACGTTGCGGCCATTACTAAGGCAGCCTAGCAGAAGCTTGGAGTACTTTTCCGAATTAAGAACCTCTGTACACCCCAACAACTTTTGATGCTCAATAAATTCGACCATCACTGGAGTATTGTTCACTCTACTCCTAAACATACCCTGAGACTGCTAGATTTCATTCAAAGAAGAGCCATTCGCTTGATCGGTGACCATGAACTGACAAACAACCTGGAAAACCTTGAACATCGAAGGCAGGTTGGCGACTTCAGTCTATTTTACAAATATTTTTATGGCAAGTGCTCAACTGAGGTTGCCCACTTAATTCCACCCCGAGCAGTGCATGGTAGAAATACAGGACGAGCCACTGCAGCCCACCCATATGTGGTTCAGCATAGTGTCCCTAGAACGATACTGTTTAAAAATTCTTTCATCTGGAGAACGTCATCACCCTGGAACGACCTTCCTGAGACCGTGTGCCCCAACAAGTATAATCCTCAAAGATTAAAGACCAACGTGAATCGTTTCCTGTGCATACGCACCGCCACCGCTCGCAGAGCGCCATAAAGGATTAATCCTGTAGTACTGTGCCTTGCCATAAAAATAAAAACAAAACAAAACAAAACATGTTTGCATGAATAACATTAAGTCTCTTAGGCTATCTGTGAATCTGTGTACTGCACTCATTTAACGAATCACAGACCTTTTTTGCACTGTACTCCTCCAAAAGAGCCACAATAGATCATTCGGTCGCAGTGGAGGGTTAATTGTAACCCACTCACTTTCAACCTAACCTAACCTAACCTCCAAAAGAAATTCTGTTAGATCTTTAAATATCGCAACATTTCGGCATTTTTACTTTTCTTACGTACCTTCAACAATCCAAAAGTAATTTTTGTACATATGAATCACATTTAATTCTTATTACCTCAGTATTTTCATCCTTTTTAGGATAGACTACCCCAGACTTAACAAATATAAATCTTGCACTTTTAAATAGTTCACGTTGGTCCTTTGTAAGATCGTCATTAATAAAAATAAGATTAGATCACTGCAAATCACATTCGTTGCTACTAATCTTGCCCTTATTTTTTCTTTTTGTGATTTGTGACATTTTCTGTTGCAGTATACTAAATGAGACTAAAATTGGTGAGTTTTCCTTGTTTTTGTTTCTAACTCGAACATCATAGTCTGTGGATTTCAGATTGAGATCTTTAGTTTTAATGGATAACTCCTTCCTTAATTCCGTTAGACATTCCATTATTCTGTCCTGATTTTTTATTTCTGTTTGCGCTTAAGACCTATCTGTGTGGGCTGAGGGAATATTCTCCGTCTTATTCAACCATTTGGTTCTTATTTTTTGTAGTACCTTAAAGTTGATTTCTTCCACTCCTGAGTAATTCAGATCCAGTTTTTGCAGCCCGTATAGATCCTTGAGTTTTCGTAATTTTATTTTTACATTTTTCACATAGAGGAGACGGTTTACTTCCAGTCATTTTTCTAGCAAAGTTTAATGTATTATTTTTATCACAATATGGCAACGCTGGGCGATGATTATGCGTTTTTGATGATTTGACGGTCAAGGTTATTATTACTTTGAAAACACTTTTTTTTAGATGATCTTTTACTCGCACCTCTAAACAACATTCTAGATGAATACAAACTTGTATTATGTTCATATGTGATAACCGGACTCAGATTCCTTCTGTTAGTGATAATAAAACACACTTAAACTAAACATGATCCATGTCAATATTGGCAGTATAATATACAAAATGTTTGACAGTTTCCTGGTTTTTGCGGAATACATTGGCAGGAAATTTGACATCAGTGTGATGTCGGAGACGCATACAATCTATGACATCGATAGTTTCAATATACCTGGGTATAATGTTTACTGAAATCAAAGTACCATCAACATATTCATTGGCTGTATAGTAGGGTGGTCCATCTGTCTAGGGGTGAAAAAATTTTTTGAAGATTTTTACTGGGCCACCCTGTGAAAATGTTCCTTTTTATTAAAAAATTAAACCACCAAAAATTCAACTCAGTCCGACAAGAGGAACACTTGCCGAAAGCAGGTCAAAATATTAGGTACAGGTAGATAATGGCCTGTAATTAAAATATTCATTTCTAAATTGGTTACTTCTAAGATTAAAAATATACCTGACTCTATATACACCCTATTAATAATGTCTTACTTATGTTAGTGTCCAACATAAATTAAGTTTGTCTGTTTTTTTTGTTTGTGAAATTAATTAACAAACGTGATAATGCCTGAGACTCGAAATTTATTTAAAATCTGAAATTGTCGATTTTATAAATTCATTCCTAGCAATACAACACTCCCGAGATGGTTATAAAGCATTTTTATTACTTTCCAAATTGTTTTTTGAAGAACAACCGTCAATCGTGGCATTTTATCGTCCTGGTGCATTTCATCATGCACGCTGGATGTCTAAAGGCATTTATTGCTTAAAAATATATTTCTGTCAAGATCAGTTTAACTAACACAAAAAGAGAAATCAGCTTTAACGACATATGCTTGCTTCTCGTAAATATTTTTTGAGCGGTGGCAACACAATTTTTTAAAGGTTGCATAAGATGGGCCATCCTACTGTATAGTGTATGTTAGAGAAGAAATTTGTCAGGAGTGTATTATTGTAGAAAACAATGATGTTAAGTTGAAAATCAAACATAAAATAAGTTCGTGTAGAGTTGTCGCTTATCCTTTCCGTCTAGATGTAGCCACGTGCTGCAACTCTCGTCTGTTTATAATGATGTTAAGTATCTTAATATGCAAGTGCAATACTACAATAGAGATTTTAGCTTTGTACCGATCACCCTCCACAAATATTGATGAATTTATAATAGTTTGAACAATATCTTACAAAAATCTATTACTAATTCTAGAATATTATATCTATTTACTGGTGACATTCAAGTTCATCAAATCATCACAGACTAGATATCCTAGATAACACATGTGAAAAAATGAATAAGTATCTAACTGTGATGCATGGATTCGGTTATACACGCTTAATAAATGGAGTAACCAGAAAAACAAGAAACTTAGCAACCTGTATCGACTACATATTTATAAGTGTAAAGATGAAGATTATAATAAAATAAACTGTGTAATATTAGAACAAGATTTCGCGGATCATTATTCTATTTTACTTAATTTGAAATCACAATCAAGCAACAAAAAAATACTTACAACTTCAAAAAAAAAAACATAAATTACTTTCACAAAAATATCACACTCAAGATGGAATAATGTCCTAACTTTAACTGCAATAAAGAGCTTTATTAACTTCATGCAAAAACTGATTGAAAGTTGCACCTTTGAGTGTAGAATTAGTGCTAAAAAAACAGAGATTAAAGCCGTGGATCACTGATGGACTTATAGGGTGAATTGGTAAGAGAAACCAAATGAAAAAACAATGTAGTCTACGTCCTGGTAGTGTTGAACCCTTGACTAACTTTTCTAAAACTAAATTGCAAGAAAGCATTAAATATCCCAAAAGAAAACGTGGGATATAATAATAGAAGCTACCAATTATAATAAAAGCAATAAATGAAAGTAACATAGCTATCAGTGATTATGACTTGATTTTGACTAAACTTAATATATTCTTCAGCAGTATTGGTCATAAATTAGCTTAAAAAATAAAACCGTCTGTACAAATATTCAAGGACACCTCAATAAAAAACTCAGAGACTTGTTACTTCACTTCAGTTACCTACCTTAAACGAATTAGTAAATCAAATTAGAAATCTTAAAAATGGAGTGGTAAGTGATAAGGATGGCATGACTTCTAAAATTTTAAAAGAAAAAGACATACACCTGATAGATTTTTTAATTCATATTGTAAACTGCGTTTTAAGTACTGGAGTGCATCCAAGCAATTTGAAAAAGGCCATAATAGTACCAATATTTAAACAAGGAAACAGGGAATCCACATCAAACTACTGACTAATTGCCTTGATAAGCACCATCAGTAAACTAGTAGAGCAATACATTTAATTCAAATGGCAAGTATCCTTAGAACAGAAAAATCTCCTATCAAATATTCAATATGCCTTTTCAAATCATATTTATATAACTGAACGCAATGTGTTAAAATCGGAAACATTATAAGTGAGCCTCCTGTGATGGTTTATGGTGTGTCGCAGGGGACTGTGCTAGGTCCACTACTATTTAATGTTTACATAAATAACATTTTGTCAATTATTGGTGAGGCGGTGGTATTATAATACAGAGAAACCCAAACAAACTAAGCCTACAAGGGACGAATACAAGTCAAAAAATATACTTAACAGACCCGCGCCTATTAAAGGTGCAAATGAAGAAATATCAATCCTTAAAACCGTGCCCAAAATGGCATTACTATTTCTTTCCGGACTTGCACCAGATGTCACTGAAGAACAAGTAATTTCTTTCTTAAAAAACAATAGCTTGGATATGGACTGTGACTGCGAGAAAATAAAGACAAAAAGGGACAAATATTGTGCTTTTTTTAAACTGTCTGTCAATCACAATGAGAAGGACAGATACCTAAGCTCTGCACTATGGCCTAGGGGGGTCATAGTAAACCATTTTATGAACCTACAGCGCCCGACATATTAAACGGCTCAAACATCAACAATGACGCAGAGACTCTAACTAGACATAGAATAGGAGTATTCCATATCAACGTGAGATCCCTTAGAAATAAAATAGATGAAGTATGACAATGGAATCTTTTGTCATGGACAACAGGTTGCCACTATCTGCTGACGGTAGCTCTTTATGTGGAGGCACTTGGTCGTGGTCCATATACTTACACCTTCCCTTTGTCTTTGGTTTGCCTTGGGCGCCACCTGGTTTGATCGACGTCTAAACCAGGAAAATATACCGTATATCAGTTCTATTGAAAAATCTATGCAATAAATAAAACCAAAGTTTTTCCACACAAACAATATAGATTTTATTAAATAAAAAAGTTGAGGTTAATTTTATATGGTAGAAAAAAATCAAATTATATAAGCATGATAAAAAACCAGCCTTTCCGGGCGCAAGGATTTAAATTAAAATTTGGTGTAACCTCAGGGAAGATTCTAGAACCTTGTAAATATTTCAATAGCTTGTGGTTAAAAGAGTGTTATTCCTTGCCAAGATAGCTTTACAATGTTTATTTACATAACAAAGGTTATGGATTAAATTTTAGTTAATTAATTAAAATATAAAATGAATTGAAATGGCTTATGGTGGAAATAGGGTGACTGTAACTTTAATTAAAAATCATAAAAAAATGCGGCTATGCAACTTTTATACCACTCTGACTCAGTATAGCTGGATCTATCGATTAGGACGGCCCTTGTGGTTTTCTCTGGTTGGCCAGGTGGAATTGATGTAGTAGCTCGTTATTTTTCTACTGGGAGCACATGAGGTAGGTGGTTTCCTAACCTTACATCCCTGTGAACGGCAAAACCAAAAATAACCCAAAACACGAAACCTCCAAAAATGATAGAAAGGAAAATTACCCACTGAATTCCCACAAACAACAAACCAAGAACAAAAGAAATTAAAGCAGCTTACCTCTAAAAGGGGGGTGAGACCTCGTGGTCTTTTAAAAAAATGGCCCAACGGCGACGAGCTCGACCTTCGAAGGTATTTTCAGAAAGTAATACTAAAGAACGCAAGAACTCTAAAAGACACCCCCTTCTCCAACAAAATCAGCTGACTTAGTGTTGCTAACTTAACACCAGCAAAAAAGAAGAAAACAGAGACACACTACAAAAGATCAAACGATACGAGAGTCTGAGCTTTTACCAGAACCTAAATTAAATAACGAAATGAAGAAAGTAATTCTAAACAACCCCGTTTAAACATAAAATCGCCAAAAGTAGAAATGGACGGTCTGCGACTTGACCGAGACGCAAAATCGGAATTACATGGTTCACCTATGTGCGGCGCCTGATGCCATCAGCCACAGAAAACAGAAGTAGTGCGTTCGCCCCATACTCTGACTAACGTTCGATAAACAAGGATGATACAACCTAATAAACAATTTTTCCAACAAAATAATTATAAAATATGCACTTTTGTGGAAATATTACTGTACGAATCAAGGTAAATCTACGTTCCCCACAAAGTCAATAGTGGCAATTTTTAAAATTGCTACAGAAGTTGAATCGTTTATTGCAGGCAAAAATGTTAGTGTTCTATGTATTACAGAGCATTGGTTAAGGAAAGACGAGGTGGACCACATTCATCTGGAAGGTTTTAGGTTAGCAGCATTTTCCACCAGAGACCATCATTCTGGTGGTGGAACTTTAATCTTTATAAAAGACTTCCGGCAAACATCTGCAGAAGTGAAGAATTTTTCAATAAATATTGACAAGTGTATTGAATATTGCTCAGTTTACATTAATTCCTTAAATCTCTATGTTTTGGTTTTTTACCGCTCACCATCTGACAGTTTTGCCACCTTCCTAGCAGCAGTTGAGGAGATCTTGCCAGGTATTAAATCTAGTGCGAAGCTTATAGTTTGTGATGATTTCAATATCAAATTTAATACAGAACAACCTGATACACTAAACTTTTGTAACTCAATGGTAAGTTTTGGTCTTAAACAGACTATATTTGAGCCAACGCGGCAGGAGGCATGTCTGGATAATGTCTTCGTGGGTCATGGTATAGACCTGCATTCTGCAAGTGTGACTGAGATGAGTGTGTCTGATCATAAATGTCAAATGGTTGAATGCATAATATCGGAACCTGTAAACAAATTCGTAACATCTCACAAAGTATGCAGACCAATACACAATATATTTTTTGACTTGATAGAAAATATTTCTTAGGATTTTATTGATAACAGCACTAATGCTGAAAAGGCATTTGAACAATTTTTGAGCATATTAGAGAATACATATAAAATTTATTTTCCTCAAAAGACTATTAGATCTGACAACCACACAAATGTCAGTTGGTTTAATAATGACCTCCGGGAGATGAGAGACCGTCTAAATCTTCTGGGGGCTCTGGAAAACCAATATCAATTTAATGACATCAGTCATCAGTCAAGAATTTAATAATTATAAAAAGCTGTACAAAGAGGCCATTAAAACAGTCAAAATAAGAGCGAATGACAACTTTATTCGTTCCTCAAACAACCAATCAAAGGCATTATGGAAAATAATAAATAATAATAGATGCAAATAAGACCAACATCCCAAAAATGTAAGTATAACCTCAAGTGATTTTAATGACTTCTTTTCCAGCATAGCAAAAAATATTGTACAGACTATTCCCCAGTCTGCGAATGATACACTTGACTTTCTAAAAACAAGAATACAATTACCTAAAACGTCGTTCTCCTTCACAGAGGTGACATTCAATGAGGTAAGAGACATAATAGACAGTCTTAAAAATAAACAAAGCCGCGATCTTTATGGGTTTAACATTAAAATACTAAAAACTATTAAGAACCAACTAATTATGCCTCTAACTAAACTAATAAACCATTGTCTTAGGCAAAATGTTTTCCCAACTAAGTTAAAAATAGCAGTGGTTATTCCTATCTTTAAAAAAGAAGATCCCACCATACCAGAAAACTATAGGCCCATATCACTTTTGCCTATAAAGTCCAAGATCTATGAGAAATGTATGGCCATTCAAATAACCAAATATTTTGAAGTAAATTCACTTTTCTCTCAATGCCAGTTTGGCTTTAGAAAACATAAAAATACAACTCTGGGAATTATCAACCTAATATCAGATATAATCGAGGGTTTTCATAACATGAAATATACTTCGGTCTTGTTTTGTGATCTGAGCAAGGCTTCTGACTGTGTCGACCATGGCATTCTTTTAAAAAAACTGGAGTTTTACAACTTCAGTGACAAAAGCATTAAACTTGTCAAGTCATATCTACAGGATCGACAACAAGTGGTGAGCTGGGCGGGTGTGACATCGGCAAAGAGTGAAATAAATATCGGGGTTCCACAGGGGTCTGTTTTAGGCCCTATTATAGAATATACACTCTTTGCCGATGACACAACAATCATTCACTTGGCCGAAAGTTACCTCAAATCACTGGAGGGATCCATGGTGGCACAGGATAGAGCAGAAAACTGGTTTTGCTCGAATCGACTGCTATTGAATGCAAACAAAACAATTCGCATGCTTTTTACCTTAAAAGAATTTCCCAATAACGAAATAAATCAACATGTGAGGTTTTTAGGGGTAGATCTTGACCCGAAATTACAGCAAAACTAAATAAAGGACTCTATGTACTTAGAAATTTGAGAAATTGTGTTTCAAGGAATGTATTGAGAATAGCATATTATGCGATAATTCACTCACACCTCTCCTATGTTATTCTAGCATGGGGTCGTGCAACTCAAACACATCGTATATTTTGCATACAGAGAAAAGCTCTAAGAATAATGACAGGCTTAGGATATAGGGATGATTGTAAATGTATGTATGTTGACATGCAACTGACGACTGTGCCTTGTGTATATATATTGGAATGTTTTTTGTTTGTTAAGCAGAATCTAGATCTGTATCGTACCCATGGAGATGTTCACTCATATAACACCCGCACTGGGCCTAAATTGGTGATATTGGGGGATAAAATTTTTTAATGCTGTGCCTAACAATGTAAGATCCTTGCCCATTACTAAATTTAAACAAAAATTGAAAAAATACCTAATTAATAATGCATTTTATAAATATGAGCAATTCTTAACATCTGATTTTAATATGTTGTGATCTGTATCTTAAATTATGATTTTAGCTTGTCTATTGTGAAATGTTTATTGTAGAGTGTGATTATATGTAAGTACATTTATTTTAATAACTCTGATGTTATAATTTTATTAGAATTTATTGTCTATATTGTATTTTGACTTATGTAAGCTTTGTTGACATTGACACCAATAAACGATTTGAATTTGAATTTGAATTTGAACTTGAATTTGAATTTGAACTTGAATTTGAATTCTGCCTCTCTTATGACACAGCTATAATAGTACAGGATGAGCCATGGGACCTTGCCATTAGAAGGGCTGAAATTGCTGCCTCAAAAATAAAAAATTGGCTAGACCATAGTTTGCTATCACTAAATATAGAAAAGACAAAGTGTGTGACCTTTGCTCTAAACCGAAAATCATTGCCTGTAATTCTGCACCTAAAAATATATAACTGAGACTGTAGCACTGAAAACTTTAAAACGTGTGACTGTAGTAATATCATGGAAAGAGTAAAAAGTATAAAGTATCTGAGAATTTCTGTTGACGAAAATCTAAACTGAAAAAATTTTATTAACTATGCATATTAACTATGTCACAAAAATAATTAGAAAATTAATATACAAAATCCTTGAACTCGAAAACATCTTACCTCTCAAGATACTAGAAACGGTTTATTATTTATTGGTTTAATCTATATAATATCAAAAGGTTTTTGGGGGGTAGGCGTTATAACCATGGGTTCCAACTTCCAAATGTGTAGATTTTCTTTCATTAAACTGACATTTTGAGCAGGTTTTTACCTATATAGCTACATCTTTAGACATGCCCTTCCATCTGTAGCGGGTCTTAACTTTCTTAAAAGCTTTTTCTGTCCACTGTGGCCTCCTCTAATGGGGTCATCGTCAAACTGTTTAATTAATCTTGATTTTTCTTCAGCATTCGCGGCTAAGGGCTACTCGTATAAAATAATACCTAAATTTTCCATCTGTGTCTGTTCTATTGCTTTAAACTTGTTTATTCTGCACATATTAAATATTGGGTCTATTTTTCTTAATTTAACTTTCTTAAAATGACACTCACTAGCCATGGATTCAAATTCAATTCAATGTCAGCTGGTTAAGCGGTCTTGCAATTGCTGCGAAATTGGGTATAAATCGACGGTAGTAGTTGCAAGAAGCAATGAAGCGTTTTACTGCGTCAGCATTTGACGGTGTAGAATATTCTTTATTACTTCGTATTTTGACTCATCGGGTAAAATGTCATTGTCCGTAATTTTATGTCCTAGATATATTACTTGGTGTTGGAAGAAACTGCATTTTTCGGGATTCAATTTTATATTGTATTTCCTGCATGTTTCAAAAACGCTCCTTAAATTTTGCAAGTAATGCATTTTTGAGCATCCTATGACGGTGATGTCATCTATATACAAGAATGCTTTCTCTGATGTTATACCTGCAAATGCGATACTCTTCAATCTTTGGAAACTATTGGAATTAATCTTTAACCCAAAGACAATCTGGTAAATCTGTATGTACTGTTGTCAGTACTAAAGGTCGTGATATCCCAGAAGTCTGAAAACCATTTTGCTCTTTTTAATTGGTCTAGAATGTCGTCGATTCGTGGCAAAGGAAGTTTATCAGCTACGAGCTTAGTTTAGATTATAACCCTAAAATCGACGCACAGCCTCAATGTCTTTTTCGCATGGATATGTTTTTTAGATATCAACAAAATAGGACTATTATACTCTATACAGGGTGTACCAAATTAAGTTCGCACCATTACTAACTTTTTTATTGTTGGAGATACAAATTAGCAAAGTACTAGCATTTTTCTGTTAATTAAAATGGTGAAAGCAGAAAAACAATTGGACAGAACGTTTCTGAATAAATAAGGAAATAGCTTTTTTTTAATGGCACACACTGTATATTTTTTACCGGAACGTCTGCAAATCGTATACGGAATAAAAAAGTTCATAGGCAAATTGGCCAAAAATTGAAAAAACATCAACACAGTTATGGAAAAAAAAATGGTTTGCCTTTGACGTTTTCATCGAGACTACCATGAAAACAAAAACGAATTAACTAAAGTGTCCTCGTTTTGGGTAGCCATTATTGTTAACGAAGCCAAACTTTTCGTAGTTTTTCGTTAAGTTATCTAGTTTTTGCTTTTAAATATTACAAAATGACGTTCACGCATTTAGAGCATTGCGATATGTTAGAAGCGTATCTTGGTTGCAGAAAAAATAGTGTTCTGGCACTCGAGCAATACGGTCAAATGTATCCTGAACGTGAGCAACCAGACAGTAGGTATTTTTTAAGGCTATATAGAAAATTTAGAAGTAACGAAAGAGTTTTTATAAAGACAAGGACTAAAAAACAGTTTATAATAAGTGAACAAGTAGAAGTAAATGTATTGGCATATTTTGAAGCGCACAAAAATAATTCAACTAGAGATTTGGTAAGAGACAGTGGTTTCAGTTTATTTACAATTTGGAGGATTTTAAAAGAATATAATTTGGTACCTTATAAGTACCGACCTGTGTAAACATTATTACCTGGTGACACTGAAAGAAGACTCATTTTTTGCTAATGGTTACAAGATATATGTAGGCAAAATTCTAACTTTTTAAAGAGCGATGAAGCGAACTTTTCAAATAGGGGTATGTTTACTCGTAAAAACATGCATTATTGGTCTAGAACAAATTTGTCTATTGCTGTTCCCAGAAATCCGCAAGTAGGATTTAGCATTAATGTTTGGTGTGGTCTCATAGGCAGCCAAATTATTGAGCCAATTTTTTATGAAGGTACTCTGACCGGCAGGGAATACGTTAATATGTTGTCAGAATTAATAGACGAATATTTGGGCGCAGCCCAACTCGGCGCGAGGACCCAGGTATGCTACATAAAATTAGCCCATCTCGGCGCGAACTTAAAATTTACCTGTATTGAAATAGCCCATCTCGGCTAATTTATTCATTTATTGCCCCGCAATTTATGGACGTAGAATTATATTTTTAAATCTAAAGAAATAGGTACGATAATTTAAATTGAAAGTAAACATTTATTTAATGTACAAAAGAAAACATAGAAATACAAAAATCATTATCGGGAGTGATAATAGGAAACCATTTTTACATATGAAAGTTTTGAAATCTCCTTATGGTTATATTTTTTTATTTTATCAGAGGAATGTGTCTGGCACATACACTTACTAAAATGCGCATGAAATGATTCGCAGTCATTCGTGGTTTTATTTAGGGCTGCAGAGACGCTTTCCCAAAATTTAACATTTAATGTGTGGTGGAAATTATGACTCGTTGGTTTAATATGTATTTAAAAGATAATCAGAAAATTTCTCTAAATTTGTATTTTGCGGCTTAATTTCATACCGTTCAAAAAAATAACAATCTTTAACATTTGGTTTTAAAAATACAAGGCCAAAACAATAGTGCAACCATTTTCCTACTTCCGACTTATTATACTACCTAACCTGAATTGCAATTTTATAATCCACTACTACTTCTTTTGGTGAAAGTACTAATTTAATTCCGGTGCACAATTCCGATATTTTAGACAAGCATAACTTATAGGTTTCTTCAGATTTATCTTTTAACAGGCAAAAAACTAAAGGAATGTAGAAAAGAATGGAAGAAATTTTGTGCAGTAAGAAAAAGTGCCATCCATATATAGAATTTGTGACTTATCCAAGTAACTTAAATTACTATTGCTCGAAAATATAACTAAGTTCATTGTTTTATCATTTACCAACAAAAATTCTTCAATCGAACTTGTTTTCAGATCCATTGTATCTAGGGCTGTGTGTATTTTCATAATCGACCTTTGTACTGCTGGTAGTAATTTCCACCGAGCATAATAGATATTTTTCCTCACACATTCCAAGTCCCTTACGGTGAGAGCATTGGTATTATTATCTTTCGCCAATGCTTTTTCATTATTTTGACTGGTATTTCTGTCAGATCGCTTTTTACTTTCCTTTTGGCCAATTGGGTCAATATTTGCCTTTGCAAAATATGTTCTGGTTCCTGTTCGTGTGAATGGTTTTGGTTAGACTAAGTTAATACTCGACCAGATGAATCTCTGATGGTTTTTAAGGCATTACACCAATCTTTAATACACCTCCACTGGTTTCCCCCGAAGATTATTCTCGATTTTCTTCTTATATTTAAATTGGTTTAATACTAGTAGTATTTTACCTCGTTGACTAGTAATTTCATCTAAATCAGCAGAACCACTCAAAGCCATTTTTCCTGCATATAACTCACTTTCGATTAGCACTGACTAACATACAATTTGAGCATTTAATAATTTTGCTAAAAATTTACTACCTACCTACTTACTACGTTAATTTCTTTTGAGAAACCTTAATTACCATAAGTAATTAGTAAGTATCCAGAAGGAACATTTATTTGCTGTTCGAGCCGAGTTGGACACTTGTCAAAACTCATTAAAAGTCATTTTACCTGATATATCCCTTTTTGAAGCCGAGTTGGGCGATGTCCAGGTCCGAATATTTAGATGATGTGAACTTAGAGGACCGTCACCAAATTTATTTTCAACAAGATGGAGCTCCTCCTCATTAGTTTCACGAAGTGAAAATATTGTTAGAAAGGCATCCATCGATGGCAGAACAGTTTTAAAAGCTACAAAACGTGTATTAAAGAATGCCCGCAAATGTATTGAACAAACCGGTAACGTGTTTGAACATTTAATATAGTTTTTTTTTATTTCTTCCGCTAAAAATAAAATCGAGTTTTAATTTAAATAAATTCGTTTTTGATTTCATGGCAGTCTCGATATAAACGTCAAAGGCAAACCATTTTTTATTTCCATGGCTGTGTTGATGTTTTTTTAATTTTAGGCCAATACTGCATATAAACTTTTTTATACGATCCGTATACGATTTGCAAACGTTTCGGTGAAAAATGTACAGGGTGTGCCATTAAAAAAAAATACATTTTCCTCATTTATTCAGAAACGTTATGTCCAATTGTTTTTCTGCTTTTTCGCCATTTTAATTACCAGAAAAAATGCTACTACTTTGTTAATTTAACCGACTTTGTATTTCCAATAATAAAAACGTTATCAATGGTGCGCACTTAATTTGGTACACCCTGTATACTATATGTATATGGGGTATTCTATAATTTTTAATGTGTACCGGATTGTGATCGGTTAGTTTAAGCTTTTGTTTGTAAAAGTTATTTGTAGTTAATTTATCTGTGTCCAATGCAAAAATATTCAAATACTCTTTGCAAAGTGCAATAGTATCTTCTTTGTAAGTAATAAAATATTTACTTAAATTTGTTAATTCTACGTCAGCTTTTTTTGTAATGACACTTCCGAATGGTGTATTCAAATTTTTTATAAAAGGGTTTTTATTTGAGACAACTGAAGATGATATGAAAACACCGGGTGACACTTCTTTATTTGTTATGACAGCACAGGTTTTTTAGTTTTCGTAATTTGCGTATTATTTCGCACCTAGGAGGGACTATTATGCTATATTCTTTTGGGCTATTGTATATAGGTATTGTTATTTTATGAGACCCTATTTGTAAGGTCATCGTCCAATGGAAGTAATCTAGTTTACACCGGTTTTAGTGATAAAATATCTGCCTTAAATGCCGTACGACGGGATTGGAACGTTGTTAAGTATTGACAATATGAAAAGTGTGATCTAGGATAAAATCATCTATGTAAAGTTGTGTTTCCGTCCTTTCTATGGAATATGTTAAACCGTCCGTAACACCTTTTATTTTAATGTTCCGGGTCAATTTTGTTTTTTTTTTAAGTGATATGTCAGCACCTGTGTCTACTAAAAGTGCAACGTTGTCGTTCCCCGTCATCTGCGTTTTAATAATTACAAAGTTGGAAAGTGTCAGGACCAAGTTAAATATCTTTATTACTCACTGCGAGAACATTGCTGAGAACCCTGTAAGTTCTCCTGGTCATCTTCTACCGCATATTGCCTTGCAAATCTCGTATATCTTTCTCTTTGACCTTGCCTGTTGTAGTCACGGTCTCTATAATTTTGCTTCGTATTTCCACGGAAGTTATTTAGTTTCCTCGAATTAATTCTAAAATTTTAATTTTGCTGATAGCTCGACCTTGTATAGCTTCTGCCTCTAAAATTATTTCTAAATCTACCTCTTTGGATTCCATGTCTTGCATGAAATACTGCGTTAAAGTCTGTGCGTTTTAAGAAGTCCGCTAAGCCATAAAACCTCTTGATCATTATGTCGGTGGCTCTCAAACAATAAATTATATTGAAGGTAATTTTGGATGTTGATGAATTACATTTTCTAAATAAAATAATTTAAAGTAAATAAAAAATTAGTTTAGGTAAAGAAAAATAATAATTTTTTAGCTTTTGTAGTATTCAGGCAAATTAGTTTTACGAATTCTTTTTTATAAAGTTTTGGTTCTAAAAAGAACCGATTTTGTAGTCTTGCGACAGAACGTACCTACTTGTAGATAGGTACTACTAAAAGTAGTCTTCCTCTGCATTTGAAATTTCACCCATGCTTTCAGACTCATCAGAATCAACATCATCGACATCATCATCATCATTCGTAATAATTAACGGTCTTACTTCGTCTATAACCTGTTCTGTCTCATAAGATTCAAAAATCATTTTTTCTGTGTGTTCAATGCATTTCCGCCATTCTTCTTTGCCCGCTTGGCTAAGCGCCTCCTCCCATAACTTTATAACGCTAGGCTTGCCGATATTTTTACAGGCATGTTTGTCATAATAGTTCTTGCTAATACCCCATACTAATTCAATTGCGTTGTAATGACAATGGTAGGGCGGCAATCTCAAAACTTGATGTCCATATTTGAGGGCTAATTCGTCAACAACATACTTTTTTTTAAATGATGCTCTTTACACTTGCTTAAAAGTTCACTTTTTAAATATAAATTTTCATGGTTTATGTTTTTCTTTGACAACCACTCTTTTATTTCTTCCTTTTTCCAGCTGCTTGTAGGGAATTTCTCTTCGTCTCGTATGGTAAGAGGCATTGTCTAAAACAATTAAGGAAGATTTTTCTAAACTTTTTAAAAGTTTTTTCTCGAACCAATGCTCAAAAATTTCAGCATCCATATTGCCGTGATAATCATCAGTTTTTTTTTGTTGATGAAAATATCAAACTGGCATTTAAAACAAAACCTTCTTCATTACCAGCATGTAATATAATATACCTTTTTCCATTACTTGCACGGGTACTTGAATAACAATGCTTTGAGTCATCCTGCCAAGACGTTTTTGTTGAAGTTCCGTTTGCAAATACCCATGTTTCGTCAAGAAAAACAACTTGTCTTGACAATTCCGATTTTTTGTTGTTTAAATAATCCCTTAAAAATTGCCATCTTTTCGAAACAACATTGGACAGCTCGCAAAGCAGTTTTCTGTTGAAAGTGAAAAGCACAACTACTTATTTAAAATAAAATAGAACATACCATCCCGCACTTCAGCAAATTTTAATTATTTCTTGGAAAATAGTAATTATTATGAAGATTTAATTATAATAATCCCAAAATAATGTCATTATCGGAAAAGTATATACCTGACAAAATCTTTAACATATTTAACCATCCCGCACTTGAGCAAATTTTAATTGGTTCTTGGAAAATAGCGATTATTATATAGATTTAATTATAATAATAGCAAAATAATTTAATTATCTATTTAATGATTATTTATGCTCAACGCGTAATTCTAAGATATTTTTGTTTTGAACCCACTGATTTCGCCCAGTAATAGAATACAGTAAACCAGTGGGATGTTCGGTGTGATCAAGTATAGCGAAGGTGCGAAGATATTGTAACTTAACCGACTTACTGTTTTAAAAGCGATAACATCCCTTGGTGATTTAATCCGATATCGGACTTCTTAAAACGCACAGACTTTACTCGTGCCATCGTCCGCACTAACGCTTACGAATTTCGATACTGCCTTGTAATAACTTTTAAAAGCTGTGGCTTCCGTAACTGTTTTTATTTTTTCCGTGGTTGTATTAGTCTTCAATTATTGCTAGTATTTGTGGCATATGTTTTTGCCAGCGGTACTGGAACTCCCTCCTTAATGTAGGCTCTCCTTAAGCTTTGAATTAATTCTTCGATTTCTGCACCATACTTATTAGCATCTTTCTTATACTGCTTCTGTGAGAGGAGTTTCGTCATCACCATAGACATATAATAAAGGAGAGACAAAATTGCTTACCTTTTAACCCGATCACACACCGTTTTGATTAGAAATCAATGTTGGCGAACTTCTGCTGATTGCCCTAGATTTACTGCCTGTGTTTGGCAACGAAGGGTATTATTACTTATATTAAATGCATATTTTTTGTGTGCATAAGTAAGAATATTATACTAAATTATTTGCGTGTTTTTTTTTCTGAATTAAGATACCTAATTTCTGCTTTTAAAATTATTTCTTGTTTCCTAATTACACTTAGCAATAAGTCCAAGGAAATACTTGTGCCAACGCTGTACGGACGTATGTAACAGCTGCGAGGCGATATCGTATATGATTCATTCATTTTATTCGTTTTACGTGGAAAGTTAGTATTACAGTGTTGTTGCGCTGTGCTTGTTTCGTTTTGCGATTTTTGACTGATTTTTAGTGTTTTTTTTGTTAATAGAACTATTAAGAGTCTTATTAGCGATCTAAAATGGTTCGCCAGTGCGTAGTTTGTAAAAAAAGTGACTATTCTAACCCCGGATTGATATTTCGGCTGTAAGTAAGGTTATGTTTTTTTTAGCGGAAGCAGTGCGGTGGTTAATTATTATTGTATATAATTTATTAAATTATTGCAAGCAACAATAGTATTTTTTATATCTAAACTTCTTTAAAAAAATACCTCGATGGTGGATAAAAAAAATATTGTAAAATTCCAAACTTTATTTGATTTGATTTTTGATTTGAAGCTGGATTTCGCATTTTTAGGCTAAATATGTAATTTTGTTGCACTCACTTGAAATGCAGGTCAATATAACTAGATTTTTTACAGGTCAACATTTTGTTTACTTTCCACTTCGCCTGCTACAACACATTTTAATACACTTAAGTATTTACTTATGTATTGTTGTAGCTTTCCTGTAAATCCTGAGCGCAGACAAAGATGGATTTCTCTTTTGGATTTAAAGAACCAGCATATCATAAAGTATGCTTAAATTTGTTCAGGTCATTTTGATCATTTTTATATGTCTATGGTCATCACCGTCTGAGAGTCTTCTGATTTATTTCAATTTTTAAGCTTGTGGATAATAGTTGCAAGCATGTCTTTTTCTGAGATTAAGTCTCGTGCTCCTCCGGTTAGACCGCATCATTTTCTTGGTTTGCCACATTCGCTTGTATTAAATTAAGTGCATCTAAGATAGTTTACCAGATTAATCATCAAACTCGTTCGAAAGAACCCTACTAACGAAACTTAAAAAATCCATTTTTGACATAGTCATTGCATCTGAATTTATATTTGTATCTCTTGTTTCTTTAACGCCTGGGTGAGGGTTTTCTGAGCTACTTGGATCTTGTTCATCTTCACTCTCCTGAAAGTTATCATCTAATATCTTTGTGTCTATATATTCTAAACACGCGGTAGGTACCTTATAAGAACATTTAAGAACTTTGTATGATCTAATTACCTTATCCCGTAAAAAAGTAGAACGTTTTTTTAACCGGTTTTATTTGATCTTGGTCTAAAAAGCCATATACTGTCCTAACTATTTACAAATTGGTTATAATTATTTAAGGGATCCTATTTACGCCGGACAGGCCGGATGAGATCGGATATCTCGTAGGATGAAGGTGCCGTTTCACACTCCCCAGTCGGTAGACCGCACGATTAAAAACCGTACGGTCGATGACCGGTTCAAGATGGCCTCTGATACGCCGACGACCGTAAAAAATAGTTAATAGTGAATAAAAAAATTAAAAAAAAAGGATTATTAAATAAAATATATGATGATTTAGCATTGGCTATGATACCTCAAGGCTGAAAAAACGTATTCGCTCCCCTAATAAATAAATTTATAGTATAAGACCTATGTAAGACTAGTTATGCGCATATTACATGTACGTAAGCAATCCGAAATATACGTCCATATGGATCAAAATGTATCTTTATTAATGTGACTAAGAAAACTCTTAGGTTATTGTTAACACGTTAGGTATTCACTCAAATTTTTTCTTAAAAAAAAATTTAAGCAACAAATAAAATACTTTTATTGATTACTGGCCTGGTAACACTTCCTTTAAAAGTCCTGGTCGGGATACGGGTGACTCTGGACCCGACTGGTCCAGAATCTAAGACTGCTGTCTGGGTCTTCAAGATCAAGCCCCTCGAAAAATCCTTTTCGTGCTCTTATGATAGATTCTGTGAACTTTCATAAGCGAGGGAATGAGGATTACTACCACTAGCATGTATAGCACTACTCGAACGTCGGTAGGGAGTGCCACCGATTCCTGCTCCACTATGAAGTTTAAGTTAACCACCCTCGTATCAAATAACTCAGTGTGCTTAGAGTTCGACTTACCCACGTCACGCAGGGTAATGTTATTGCACTCGCTACTTCACCTTTGCGTACTTTAACGCCGCGTTGGCAGAATCGCCATGTGATGATAAAAGGAATTGCCTAGAAGCAATACGTGTGCTCCTTTCATGTCTCTATAGTTAAAACTGTCTGTATAAACTTAGCCTAGTTACCAAGAGGATATTAATATTATATCATCAGAAATATGTTTAATAAATATTTATTAGTTGTTGGCAAACTATAAACTTTTGCATTACTTATGTTGGTGACACGAGCCGCACCACAGGAAGTTAGTCAAGTGCGGGAAATTGTGAATTGTGCGGTCTTATCCACCTGGCGTTGTCACCAGCCCACGGAGCTTCGGCTGTTCTGTCTGTTTCTAGTTTTAAGTTTAGCTTACGATAGAATAGTATAGAATAAGTTAGAACATAAGAATAGATTAAGGCTGCCAATGTAGATATCTTGTATTAATAATAGAGAGGAAAAAGGGTCCACCAACAAAAATAGCTTTACATCGTTTAAATTATTACTTGTTGATACGTGATAGGTAATTATTCTATTCTTAAAAGCCGTTTGAACAAGTTTAATATTAAAGTCTAAAATTACACCGCAGTTTTCCTTATGGTCCTTATGCTTCTTTAAGCTACGATTATGACCTCTAGCCACTTCACAGTGATACTGCTTGCAGTACATTATCTTAAATACTAACTGATTAATATGAAGTTTGATGCATTCATTCAAATAAGTCGAGTATAGAAATCAATCGACGCGATTTAAACAACATCTTTATCATGTCAACCCAACTATTGTGGGAGTTGTCAAAACCAAACCATTTGACATACATTTTCTTACCCTTTCTTCGCATAATTCTTTCAATGAGAACTACATCAGGTTGTTTGATTTTCTGTAATTCCGCTTCATCAAATCCCCCCTGGTTGGCCGCCCCTGCATTTCCCCTAATATGTATGTTGTAGGATTTGTTAAGAGATTTGAAACTTGAAATTTTAGAAACTTCGGTTGTCTGATTAGGTACATAGCCCCGTTCAAAAACATGTTTGGATTTACTTATACGAACAACATCTCCAATTATAATGACTTGTTTTCCCACATCTTTGAGATTACTGTAAACAGGATATAACAACTCACTCGCGTTACTTGTGTCAACATCCTTTGGTTTCATATCAAGCGTTCGATGTTTAGTATTATTCTATGTATTTACCACTTGTTCCCACAAATCGACCGATTGGTGATTCCCACTCTAAGTAAACAATCTAAACAGCTTTTCTTTAACTTTCCGATCTACTCACTCTACAATAGAAGTCTTCAAGATAACAAAAGTGCTATAATGATGATTTAATTTTTATTTTTTTAATATTTTAATTTTAATAAATAATACCATTATACGGGGTGTTATTTAATAAGTATCCGATATTGTACAGGACGATTCCTCAGTTATTTATAAGGTGAAAAGTTCATATAGGCATGGGTCCGCAAGCCCTTCATTTTTGAGATACAGGGTGTTAAAAATTTATTTTTTTCGTGAATAATTTTTGAAATAATGTCTATATTTTGACGAAAATTGGTATTTGGGGATTATTTAATATGAGAAATTTAAATTTCTTAGTTTGGCCCTTAATTGTAGGGGGCGCCACCTACAGGTATTTTTTTCTTTTGGGGAGTCACAACTTTTTCGTGCATGTATGTATCACATATTCTAGAAGAAAAATCGATTCCTCTATCATTTTTCGTGAAAATGGTATGCTTGTCAAAAGTCGCTACTAGCAGCCGTTTTCGACATATATTAATTTAAATTAATGGATGCATGTGTTTGTCAAAAAGTGAAACAATTTTAAAAACTTAAAAATAAAAATAAAAGTATCAAGTAGGCTAGTATGTTTATTTTATGTCATGTCAAAAATAATATCTTGATGCATAGTTAAATAGTTTTATTTATTATTATTATGATTATTTGTTAAAAAATGGTAAACTTTACCAATGCTGAGTATGCTGACATACATTTTACATACGGACTTGCTAACGGAAATGCATATGAGGCTAAACGTTTGTATCAGGAGTGTTATCCGAACCGCACAACTCCTACTTCAAAAACGTTTTCAAAAATTCACGCTTGGTTGAGGAAAACAGGAAGATTTAAAAAAGCTACTCATCTGTCGGGTGCACATCGGAGGGTAAGAACCCAAGAAACCGAGAAAGCAGTTCTTAATCTGGTAGGAGAACACCCGGAAACAAGCACCAGAAAAATAGCGCTGACGTTAAACATTTCTCATGTTCTAGTATCGGCAATTTTAATTAATAATTTGTTATATCTCTACCACATTTAAAGAGTACAGGCACTCCTCCCTCGTGATTTTCCATTACGTATTAATTTTTGTCGTTGGTTTCTTCAATGCCTTATTCAAAATCCTTTATTTAAAAATCAAATCCTGTTTACCGACGAAGGAAATTTCTCACGCAACGCTATACGCAATTTTCACAATAATTATTTGTGGTTAAAGGAAACCCCCCATGCGATACAGGAATCACATTTCCAAGAATGGTTCTCTCTTAACGTGGGGGCAGGAATCCTTGCAAATTATCTAATAGGCCCATTCTTTATTCCAAGATCATTAAACGGAGAGAGATATCGTCATTTTCTTGAAGTAGATTTGCCTATTTTACTGGAAGATGTACCGCTTAGATTACGAAATGAAATGTAGTTTATGCATGACGGTGCCCCGGCACATTTTAGCATCCTAGAGAGAATTTTTAGATCGCACTGTCGGTAACCGTTGGATAGGTCGGGGAGGACCTCAAGCATGGCCCCATAGGTCACCAGACCTTAACAGTTTGAATTTTTTTCTTTGGGGACATCTAAAGTCCTTAGTTTACTAGAGACCCATCCAAAATGAAGAAGTATTAAGAAATCGAATAATTAACTCTTGCAGAACGATTCAAAATACTCCAGGAATTTTCGAAAGAGTGCGCGAATCAATGCGAAGAAGATTTGATGCGTGCATACAGCAAGGAGGTGGACATTTCCGACATTTATTGTAATTTTGATTTAGTTTTATATCTAGTATTTGATTGTTTATTGTTGTTTAAAAATTACCGTTTGAAATGTTTCTATGTTGATTAAAAAAAAAGTTTTTAAAATTGTTTCACTTTTGACAAACACATCGGATAAATTAAATTAAAATATCTAAATAACAGCTGCTTGTAGCGACTTTTGACAATCATACAATTTTCACGTAGAAATGATAGAGGAATCAATTTTTTTTTTCTAGAAAATGTGATACATACATGCATGAAAAGTTGTGACTCCCCAAAAGAGAAAAAGACCTGTAGGTGGCGTCCCCTGCAATTCAAGGCCAAACTAAGATTAAATTTGAATTTCTCATATTAAATAATCCCTAAATACCAATTTTCGTTCAAATATAGACATTATTTCAAAAGTTATTTATGATAAACAAAAATAAAGATACATTTTTAACACCCTGTATCTCAAAAAATAAAGGGCTTATGTGAACTTTTCCCCTTATAAATAACTGAGGAATCGTCCTGTAAAATATCGGTCTCTTATTAAATAGCAGAATAACACCCTGTATAATGCTGCTAACTGGTTAAAGCTACAAGACATATTTTTACTTCATCTTGGTTCACAAAGTGCTGATCTTTGACAAACCGGAAATCCTGTTTATCTTAGGGAAAGACGAATACATAGATTTAATGTTCATGGAAGGGATTCTAGACATAATAGCCAGTTAAGTGAGACACTCGACTACCATATTTCAGAGATCTTTTTTCTGTAGAGCGCCAAAAATGTAAAACAAAATACCATGTCATGTTAAATCAATTCGTACCGGGTGTCCAAATAAGAAAGGACGCCGGCTATATCTCGGGAACTATTAGTCCCAGAGCTTTCAGGTAAAAATTTTGTGTACAAAATAGGCTATAAAAAATTGCTGGAAATAATTTTCAAGTTTGGTAGTCGTCCGATAGGGGGCGCAACGAACACTCGAAAACATAATTCTGTGCTTATCTCAAAAAATACATACTAAAGGTATCCTAAACACACAATATTTGAAATCTTGATGAGATTATGAAAAAATTTAGTTTGGGACTTTTTGCCATTACTCTTCAAATAAGGGATGGGGGAAGGCCCAAACATGCTATTAAAAAATGGCATACAACTTTTTTGTTTTTTAACCGATTTCAATGATTTTGGCATGATTTAAAAGAGCTTTCGTTATCATTGAGTTCTTCATACCTTGGTATAACAACAAGTTTCGTGGGAGAATTATTGCACATACCGGTTAAATCCAGCTCGCTCTCAAGACTCGACTTTGTTCGCATTTTGAGCCCAATGCAATGAATGTAGATCAGACAAAACTTACCACTTAAAACATTTTTGGTCAATAATTTGAATATTTAACACCTTTCTTTACCTCTATAGTTTTTAGTAGCGGTATATAGAAAGACGCCTTTGGGGGGTTGTACCTATTAATACTCAATGCTAGGTGAGGGAGCTGTTGCAGGGCACAACCTGTAATAGGGAAACATAAGTATTAATAATATCAGTTTAGAAAATAAAAAAGAAATTACATTCCACTTTCTTTTTCTGCAGAGTGAGTAGTCTTCTTGTCTAGAATTACAACAAACAGCTCCTCCAGATCTGTATTCCCGCTCACAATCAGGAGCTTTGAATTAAACGACTTGACTTCCAGCCTCTTGGAATTGCAGAAGAAAGCGGTCAAATAGCTCCATGCCAACCTTAGTATTGCAATGTAGGCTGCCACTGCTTTTCACCAACGCTACTGTGTTATTCTTCAAATTTTGTAAAATTCTTTTTACGTTGGTGGAATCCGTAGTATCTTTCAAACGGTAGGTAGCTAAATGGCCTGGAAAGAGAGGTATTTATTAGTTGTACTTCTCCTCCTACACCACACACTAACTCGCTTCGCCATGGTCGATGGCGTTGAAGAACCCTCTCAGGCTTAAAGATAACTCCGCATGTATCGCAGCTTTTGACTACTGCGCGACAATCATCATGGCGTTTCAAATTATCGCTGCGCGTAAATTCGCGGGCACAGTGCTTCCAGATAAACATTTTTCGTAAAAAAAATTATTTCCTGTGAAAAAAAGGTTAAGGGTGTTTTCCCCGCTATCCCTAACGCTCTGTTGCCTACTACCTAAAATTAATGAATAGGCGTAAGCCACCTTAAGGGCATTAATCCAAATATAAATATTATGAGATCTATTTTGACACTTTTCATTGCATTTACCAGAGAAAAGTTTTAAATTCGGAGGTACATATCAGTACAAAATCAGAAAATAAAAAAGAACCAGCTAAACGTTTACTTTAAATCAAACGTCTAATACTTAATGATCTAAACTAGCTAAAACCTGGTCACTAAACGTCATTAGAGCTAAACGGTGCGTAATAATGACGTCATTATTTTGCCGTATTATTGACGTCGCCAAAGATTTACGTCACATATTTGACCCAAAATTTTAAACAAAAGAAAAAGTATTATCGAATTAAGTTGCCCAACTGCCTAAATTTCGTTTATAGATTTTATTTTACAAACTTTTTTTGATGTAAGATGTTTAATTTCTGAAATGGTAGTCATAACTCATATTTTTTATCTGAATAATTGTAATTTATTAAGGTGATTTCCTTCTCTAGCTAGTGCCGTTAGAAGATGACAGCCATATGATTTGACTGATCCTATTTTAAATTTTGAAAAATATAGTTTCTCTGTTGTAATGCAATAAATAAGTCAAAGCAGGTTTTTTCTATTTATTATTATTATTGTATATACCCCTAATTTATAGCTATAGGATCATAAAAAAATATATTTAATAATTTTTTGTAGTTAAAATCCTATTGGTAGCATTTGTCAGCAATTGATAGCATCAGTGCGTGCCAACTGTCAATAATGCCAATCAATTTTAATTTTGACTTGCGTCTGCGAGGAAAATTTCGTTCCAACTAAATAAAATGTTTTCTTCGTGTTTTTCAACGGACAATAACTTGGAATTTAAACGTCTTGTCCAGTGGTATATTTCCCTCATTTAATGGAAAACTCCTGCAAATCTGGTGGTATAGTTTTGATTATTTGTGCAGATATTTCAAGGGCCATTTCAATGCGTGTAGAAGGTATGTACCTAAAAAGTTACTGAATTCAATGCGAAAAATGTATTGTAAAAAATATTTAAAACACATATTTCACATTTTTTATAGGGAAAAGCTAATAAGCCTTAATACATTCTTATACATCACAAGAAAAGTTGAAAGTGAATCCTGTTCTTGTTGTAGTAGTATTGATGGTGAGTATTATTAAAGAAGCGTAGCTATAATTTTCTTTGGTATTATTTAAAAATATATTCTATAATGTTCAATACCCACTCTGTATGAGAAAAAAAATTATTAGGTCCTCTTTGGATAGTATTAGCAGTAAATGTTGAAATTGATGAAACATTATTATTACTTTTAAGCTTTTCAAAATGAAGTTTTGAATGTTCTAGTAACAATTCAACACCAAAATGATGAAATATTGACCAACTTTAAGTGAGCACGCCAGCAGATACAAGGTTTTGCACCAGAAAATCTTATTCCGTGCAATTTCCACTTAATTGTTTTGGTGGTGTTGTTATAGCCTGGAAGCATTTTTAAAAGAAATAAGTAATTTATCAGTATTGGTTAGCAGAATTTTTATAACTGTAACATTCAAGTTTTATTGTGCCTGCCTGTTACTAGCAGGTTGTCACATGTTAACTATTTTACTATTATGTGACCTCTTGTAACACTAAAATTACATAAATTAGAATAGTCTTGCTTTTGAGGTTTTTGTCCTACCTCATAAAAATTAGATTATGTAGAGTAAAACCAACTTTTGTTGTTTCAGGGCTCTTATGCTGAATATTGCTGAAGCTTGTGTTAACAGGTCAACTTGTGGGTTATTGGTATGTAATGTAAACAAGTTACCTAATTACCACTATTAAAAGTAAGAAATATGATTTTTTGCCAATTTCTATATCAATCTCACTGGCCCAATAAATATGTAATAATATGTAAGTACCATATTGTAGTTCTGAATAATTGATAAATTTCTTTAGTCCAATACGTATGTGACGGGCCTTGTATATATCTATTTTTTGTTTTAATCTAGTTAATAATCCTACAACCGGTTGCTGATTTTGTTTTCTTGTGAATAGGGACAAAATAAAAAACATTACGTAACTTTGTTTTGAAGATTTTTCTAAATGTTTAATATATTTTATCAAACTGTTAACTTTTAAAATGCGACCAGATTTGTATTTTTACTGTAAGTATGTATCGGTCGCTTTGAGACTGACGGCGCTCGTCGTGAGAGACCGGCATCTTGTAGGTCGCATCGCGGTAGCGTCGCCGTTGCTCTGGTGAGCGAAGCTCCATTTAAAACAATATGTGCGACTCGTATCACATTCACTTTTCTAATAGTTAGAATTATTTTCTGTGGTGAAATTATTTTTAGTTGTCTTGTAGGTGATAAAGTATGCAGGTGAATGTAATTGAAATAATGTGTTTGTTTCTGTATGCCTAATGATTACGCGGAATGTTGTACTTGTATCCAATTAAATATAATTGCTTTAAGTGCAATAAGTTGTTTTCATCGACATAAGGATATCTAGAAACTTATATATATCTTGTAACATACAGGAGTTGCCAAAAGATTTTTGTGGTTCATCAATTTGCATCAATTTTCCGCGGCGATTGAATGAATTAAGGTGATCATCGGGGGAAATCTGCGTTCTAGTGCCTTTTTTAACCAATCGAAACCCTCCAATCCCTGCAGCTAGGACACTAGCTGCACTAACTTCGGCCCTAATTATTCGATCAATCCTGTCCTTTTTTCAAACGGTTTATGACGGCACCCCGAACACGTGACATCCATCAATTGACGTTTTTTGAATTTGACATTTGATTTTTGACAGGTGACCTTTCCTAAATCACATCGGACAGATGCCATTTTTAGGTTATACGTTCATTTTGTAGACCATACCTATGTGAGATTGATGACGGAGGTCTACTGGTACCAGAGATATGGCCATAAGAAAAGTGGAGGTTCATCAAACCTAATATTGACTCTACTCACACTCACGTTCATTCGGTGGACGCAAACAAAAACGCGATTCGTCTGTGAATAACACACATACTCACTATTCGTTATTCCAGTCTCTATAGTCACGATCAACCGAGCGCGATGGGCTGCAACGAAACGTGAACGAGCAGATGGTCTTCTTGACATCAATCCATGTAATCTACGACGGACGGTTAGTCCAGAAACTCTTGTGTTACGTGCATTTTCAAGTAGAACATTAATAGCAGTGGATGTTATTCTGCAGTTCCGTAAAGAGTAACAAAATGATCATCTCGCTGGTTTGTGACTGAGGGTCTTATTAATCCTGGATATCGTGCTTAGTGCCCGGGCCGAATTTTTTTTTTCTCGAATGTGATATGTCCTGGGTAACCAAAAGTTGTCAACTTGATATAGTATTTATGATACAAAATTTGGGCTTTCTGGGATAACATCTTCAGGTGCCTACTTGAGGTCAAATTTGGGAAAATTATGAAAATATTCATAAACTTTAAATGAGTGATTTATCTTGACTTTCTCCTCTATATAGCTGTGTTGATAAAAAAAATTGCCACTAATAAACTCATAAATTCATCGAAACATATTCATCTGAGCTCAACCGTGCAAATGCGCAAGTAGTGTCGCGCAGCTATATCAATATCACGTACGCCGCCGCAAGTCTGCCTTTCCTGTACCGACAAGATTAGTTGTCTCGACGCATTCGAAGAGTCAACGTCTTATTAACTTATATTTACTCTTTTTAGTGAACGCATAATTGTTTATTTGTGTGAAAATGCTGAATACACGTAAAGACATTGAATGCGAGGTGTTTGGAGCACCAACAGAACTTAAGTGCAACATACTTATAGCGATGTTATGAGAGCATATTTGTGGCACAGGCAATTAATAAAAGACCAGAACAATGGCAAAGACCCTAGTGTAAGTGATGTTTCTAAAAAAGTTATATCTGTATTGAAAAACATTTGGCAAAATGCTTCTTTACAAGTGGTGAGTGAACAAGAGATTTATCGATTGATTAAAGACTATGTTGTAAAGCTTCGGAGTTTAAAAAAAAACATTGGGTCCGTACATAATAAAAAGTGTTTAGAGAAGCTAGAAAAATTCAGACAATCAAGTGAGAAACTTTTTGATATATCGACGTGCAAGTGTAAAGATTTTGACTCATGCAAATGCAAAATTAAAGTGCTTAAAACAGAACAAGAATTTTTACGAGACCAAAGAACAGAAAGAAGAATGTTTATTGGAAATGTTGACATTAAATTGACAAAGGTTTTAGAAAAACGTATGCAAAGAAAATTCAAAGCAAAAAAACAACTAGAGGACAAAAGCCGCCTAGAGCAATTGAAAAATGTAGGAAAAGTGAATGTTCTAGAAACAACTTCCTCCTCACTGGAAGAAAGTGTGTTTCTGGGTGAAAGTTCTACAACAAGCGAGTTTAAACTTCAATTAGATAGTCCATCAACTTCAAAAGCAAGAACAGACCTTCGAGGGGTGGATTTCAGAAATTTAGCAGAGGCTTGCGATCGAACGGGAGTTTCGGATAAATGTGCTTCTTTTTTAGCGAATGCTGTTCTGCAAGATCTTGGCGTTGTCAGTAGAAACGACCCGTCAAAATTATTAAACAGTAGTAAATTGCGGAGAGAACGAAAGAGACGAAGAACGGAACTAAAAAAGGAATCAACAGGAAATTTGAAAATTACAGGGATCTATTTTGACGGTAGAAAGGACAGAACACTACTGACGGAGAAAAAAGGAAGCACTTATCATAAGAGATACGTTTTGGAGGAACATATTGTTCTTATTGCAGAACCTGGGTCTGTTTATCTCGGACATGTAACTCCTACTTCAGGAAATGCTAAAGACATCAAATCAAGTATTTTCGATTTTCTAAGCAGTAACTTGGGACCTGTTGAAGAACTTGCTGCTGTTGGCTGTGACGGAACTGTTGTAAATACAGGTTTCAAGAATGGAGTTGTTAAGCAATTAGAAGTAGCAATTGGACACTCCTTACAATGGTTGATTTGCCTACTGCACGCCAATGAACTTCCACTTCGCCATTTAATTGAGAAAATGGATGGTAAAACTAACGACCCAAGAGGATTCTCAGGAACGATTGGAAAGCTTCTTCCAACATGTCAGAACCTCCCAATAGTTAAATTCGAAAAAATTAATGGGGAACTACCAGAATTCGTCCTAAATGACACCAGTACCGATCAAGTTTATTTGTATCAAATGTGTTCGGCAATCGCAAGAGGTGATGTCCCCTCAAATTTATCAAATCGTGATCTTGGAAAAATGAAACACTCAAGATGGCTGACAACGGCAAATAGGATTTTAAGACTTTATGTTGCTTCAGAAAAACCTTTGAACGAATTGAAAACAATAACCGAATTTATATTAAAAGTTTATGCTCCTGTTTGGTTCGATATTAAAATCAGATCATCGTGTACTGAAGGCTCCAGACATTTGTTCTCTCTGATAACAAGATCGGGATATATGCCAAGTACAGTTAAAGATGTGATTGATCCGGTCATACAGAGGAACGCATTTTTCGCTCATCCAGAAAATATTCTATTGACAATGCTTAGAGATGTTCGAAAGCCTATTAGAGAACTTGCGCTGAGAAGAATTCTGAAATGTAGATTAATGAGTCTTCAGAATAGCAAAATCAGAGAGTTCAAAGTCCCAAAACTGAATTTTGACGCTCAAGACTACACTGAATTGATAAACTGGCAGTCAGTTAGCGTAACTGAACCACCACTCACAAGAACAATTTCAGATACTGCATTGCAAGAGATGATTCTAACAGTTCCTGACGACATCGAAATTTTGAAATACCCTTGTCACATACAATCTGTTGAAAGATGTATTAGGACAGTCACTGAAGCCTCTGTTTTAGTAAGCGGAGCAGAATCAAGAGATGGCTTGATTCGAACTGGATTGCCTCCAGAAAAAAAATTCCGAAAACTGAGACAAAACAGCAATTTTTAAAGGCTTTAGATCAATAAATTGATAATTTTCATTAATAAGACGAAGGTCGGGAGGGAGGCGGGGAAGAACTCGACATGCAGTCACTTCCACGTGGTGAGTTCTGTGTTATTTCATTCAATTTTTATTGAGTGAAATAAGCGAAGAGCTGCATATTTCAGTAGCACGCTTTGTGGAAAATTCGAAGCGAACTAGGCACCTGAAGATGGCGCTTGTCAGAGCCGAAACTTTGCATGAATGATCAACAATAGTAGTGACAACTTTCTAGCACCCAGGGTAATTGAGATCTCACACTTTATTTTTTTCTTTATATAGATCGACCCACCCTACTGACCAGTCTGACGAAACCGATTGGTCGCATCTTGTATAGTACCTAATTCTATAGGCATAGTTTCATTTTTATTAAATTAAAATTGAATTACAATTGAACTTTTTTTCGTATCTGGCTTACACGATAGCCAGAGCAAAACGTCGCACATGAACATTTCTTTTTACTTCAGCGCATTTTGAACAGTTTACACCTTGGATCTAGCATTCTCCTCCAACAGATCTGTAGTATTCCTCGCAGCAATACAAGCACCTCGTATCTTCCTCTTGCTCCCTTCTGAATCAGTAGAACTCAGTAGAATCGCCGTTGGGTTCAATCTGGGGTTGTCATTTTACCCCAAAATGCATTACGGCACATAACCTTAAATAATAATTTGTTAATAAATGTAATGAAAAAAAAATAAAAATGGTTAAATAGAGCAATTCCAGCTCAACAAAAGGTATTAAGATAAATGTACATTGAGCACTGCACATTAAGAGAATATTAGTAAAAGTATACCACTTACCCTACATAAAACCAAGAAAAAAAATTACGCGGCATTGCATGTGAGGTTAGAAATCGAGAGATCATATTAATTCGCAGGAATCATTTTGCCCCACTCTCCCATATACTTTTAATAAAATTACAAATAACATCAACACTAATCGTAACGTTAGTACAGAATACGAATGTTGCTTGATTTAAATTTAATGAATTATTGAAAATTATAGTTTCTTTTAAAAAAATGTGTTTCTGTCTTCGATATTGATATGAATTTAAAAAAAGAATTGTTAAGAAATAATGAGGCTTAAAAATGTCATACATGGAGGCATTATTGTGGCGTTAAATACTTCCACTAATAGTTCAGAAATTTAAGGCAAAATGCAACTTTAGGTTCTACACTGTATAACACCACATCCATTAAATTTGTTTGCAAAATCAATATCGGCAATGATCAAGATAAAAGCGTCTACAGCTTGAAAAAAAAAATAATAATGAAAATCGATGCAAAGCGTAAAAAGGTATTTAATATTGACTTTGAACCAAATTTTGTTTGTCTTTTTTTTTGTCTAGGAGTGTATATATGGGTTGCCCATCTAATCAGAAATCGCAAGTTTTAGTTCCTCACCTCTGCAATTTATTTGATGAGAAAATAACCACTCTAAAATAAGAATGTTTAAGAACCTGTTTGATTCCTTAGTCTACAAAAGAATCTGCTAAGTAGGTCGCATAATTTAAACTTCCTTTATTTAATTAAACAATGTTTAAAACTTTTGTGTAGATAATGCAAAATTATAGCTCTAATATACCAGAAACACCAATCTTTGCTTTTTTTGGTTGGTTCTAATTATCAACAAGTTTTCTTAGTGTTATTGTGATTAATCTCTGGCTGGACTACTACTTCATTATGAAAAGACAAATGGGCATGCATTTTAATCAAATCAATCTAAACTTATTATTATTATTGTGCTCATGTGGAGGAAGTAGTTTACGTTGCTATTGAATTTTTAGAGATTATATTCGGTCGAGGAAGATTAAGCTGAACTACGTCTAGGAATTTTGTCTATTGAAGCTACATAATTACTTTTTAAACATTTATTTCGGTAGAATATAGCTTTATAGATCAAGTCTAGCGTCACTGTTACAAAACTTCGTTTTCTATTGATTGGACGATTGCTTCTCACCTCTTGGTACCTCGGTATGTTTCTAGCGTTATTCGATCTAAAAGAACAGGGAAAACAAGTCAAAAAAAGTTTTCTCCAAAAAAAAAAACAGTGGAAAACATCCTTTATTGTGGTAAGTCAAAGGTCTTATAATCCAAACGCTACTGCAGCTTGATTGTAGGTTATGAAATTTACTTTCGAGTATTTTTCTTTTAGAAGAAAACTACCTGCTTATCAGTAACGCGAGGGTCAGTTAGGGCTAACAAAGAAGTCGAGACTCACTGGGGACTACCAAAACTGGAGTCAACCTGAACAAAAACAGGGCCAAATAAATACTAAAATTTACATAGAAAGTAACAAGGTATCTACGGGAGAAAGATCAAGTTTCAACCCCTAAACCACAGAAAATATGAAGTCAAAATCAGCATAAGGGAAGTACTCACCTTACTAAACTAAAAACCTACGAGTTAGGTTAGTTTAATAATAGTAAAATATATTTCAAAATGTGAGCTAGACAGCTAACATGCTATGGTCCATAGACAAATTGATCCAGACTCAGGTAAAACCTACAAAATATAATCCAGAGCTTTTATTATAGATAGAACATCGCTACTAGCTGCTAACGTGCTAACTGATGATAAAGCAACTATTCAATAAATCAAATAACCCTAGAAACATATGCCCAGAAAGTGAAAAGCAACCGTCTAGCCAACAGAAAAGAAGGTTATGTAACAATGATGCTAGAGATGATTTATAAAGCGGTATTTTTACCGAAATAAATATTTAAAAAGTAATTAGGTGGCTTCAATAAAGAACTTGTCAAACAAAGTTTTCAGACGAAATTCTGGACAAGAAAGCGAATATATTATTTTATTTTACAATATATGAGTTTTCGTTAATTAAATCCCGTCCATTTATAACAGCTTAAAAAAGGACAACTTCGATTTTTAGCAATAAAAAGAAATCGTTACATATTTCAGCAATTGTCGAATCTGGGCGAAAACAAAACCTGAAAAGTTGTTAAAGTGCTTTTTTAAGGTTTTTAGATCGGAACGTTACTATGTCAAAGGATAAATTCCATAAAGTTGAATCTTAGCTTACTTTCTAATATAGGTACGGGTAGATTTATTTGAAATTTTGAGACAAATTATTTTTGTATAGAATATTTTCACGGGGACAGACGCAAAAAATTATAATAAAAATGCATCTTCCTGAAGATGGGCCGCCCTATTATTGGTAATAACCATAATTTACCATCAGAGTTCCAACTAAGACTATTTTGACCTAAAGAAATACGCTTGTCTATTTCCTCAATTTCATTTTTAATAAGATCAAACTCAACATGTTTTGTTGTGCGACGAATTTTATTATACCACCCTATAGTTGAGTTCAAATTTGAAATATATTTTCTAAAAATTTCATTTTTCTCTGCTAGTTTGAGAGCAGTTTCAGGGATAGATGATACTTTCATAAGGTTCAAATAATGGACCTCCCGCAAAATGGCAGATAATTGTGGATTAAAATTTTGATATAACTCCTTGCTTTTCGGATTTTGAACTAACAGACACAACTTCAAATTGTTTTCGATTTGAGCAGGTATTTTCTTAGCCCACTCTGTTAATGCGTCCAGGGCTACCATGGCAATTTTTTTTAATAAAATATCAAACTTCCTCATGACTTCTATAGCCTTGGGATCTTCTGTTATTCTAAAAATATGTTATTATTCTTTTAAATAACCAACTAAGTATAGGCAATTCAATAGTACTTTGACTAAGATCGGTAGGTTAAGTTTGCTGGAGTTATTTTAAAATAACACATTCTAATAAATTATGATCCTTAACGCCTTTTCTACAGAGGAAAAAATATCATATAATTTTTTAAAGAAAATTTGGTTAGTTAAAGGGGTATAAATATACAAAAAAAAACATTTTATTTATAAGATTAAACAAGCAATAGAAATGTTGATTACCATAATAAAATATTAAATTACGTTATTAATAACTGTGTGGACAAAAAATTAAATAAGGAGATGATTCGATCGCAGTACATACAAAGAAAAGCACACAATTAAATATACTGTGTTAATATTAAAACATAAAAAGTCGTTCGTTTTTTTTTACACGTTAATTTGCAGCCCCATGTTGAGACCTCTTCCAGTTTAGGGTTTTATATTAGCTTAGCTCAATATTTATTCTAAAATACCTACGAAGCGATCTGAAAAATAAGATTACTACATCTTTCAATCATCGTTTAATGTACAGGGTGTCCCAACGATAGAGTAAAGTAAGTTTTCGCTTAACTGATAATCTTTGTGACAAAATCGTATCCGCCATAAGGTAAGGTAGAAAAATGCGCACATTTTAAAAATATTGGAAATTATATAGGGTGTGCCACAAAAGTAGGACAGCAAAAAGTAAGATTTTTTTAAATAGAACACCCTATATTTGCTTGTATTTTTGGGTTCTATGTATTAATACAAACGTTTTTGGTCATATATGACATGAGCTGAAATTTGATAGTTTTTGAGAAATTTCGAAATAACGATGAAAATTAGAATTATCATGGTGTTGATAAATAGACAGTTTCTCCGTCAATTCATAATTGCAAACTTCAATATTTGGTAGGAGGAAGGACTGGTTACTATATTAATATTTGGTATGCGCAATATTTGCATTTGTTCTACAGGGTGTTTATTATAAGCGTCCAAATTCGCACATCTTCAAACTAGGAAATCTCAATTTTTTTAAATGGAACACCCCGTATATTTTAATTTCGTTTTATTCAGATTTAAACAGCCTTTCATTTTTGCTAAATATGTCCTATGCCTATCTTTAATAGTTATCGAGAAATGTCGATTTTTTCAAATTGCTACACGTTATATTCTATACCAGAGCATTGTTGGATCGCGATAGCCATGAAAAACAATAGCTAAGGTAAACAATTCATGTGCCAAAATGAAACGCTTAATAATAATTGTCGTGAATTAAAACCTTGTCTTGCTTTTTTCGTCTTCATTTCGTTAATTTTCTATTGAGTATGGATTATCCTGTAAATGAGTTGATTGATATGATCTATATGTTAGGCGAAGCTGAGAGAAACCCTTTGTTGGCTCAGCGAATTTACAGAGTGAAATATCCTGAACGTCGGATGCCCACTGCTAACGGTTTTCGAAATGTGATGGAGAGATTTGATTCCAGCGGTAGTGTTAAATACTCTAAACGTGTAGTTGTTAACAAAAACGCAGCCAACGTAGAAAAAGAATTAGATATATTATTGAATATTCAAGAAACTCCTCAGGTGAGTAGTAGGACGTTAGCGACATTATGTGATTCCTCCAAATCAACTGTGAACCGAACAACAAACAAGTATAAATATCATCCATACCACATAGAGCTTCATCAAGAATTGCGAGAAGGAGATTTTGAAAGACGAATTCAATTTTGTAATATTATTCAACAACTGCAGTTAAATAACAATTTTTTGACCAATGTTTTGTTTTCTGATGAGGCGACGTTTAGAAGTAATGGAGCTGTAAATCGGCATAATATGCATTATTATGCCACTGAAAATCCATTCTGGCTACGGGAAGTTCAAAATCAAGGTCACTGGTCAATAAATGTATGGTGTGGTATCCTTCATAACCAAATTATTGGTCCCCATTTTTTTAATGAACCTTTATCGGGCCGCAGCTACTTACTTTTCTTACGTGAAGAATTGCCTCAGTTACTTGAGGATGTTAATTTAGGCGTACGGCAAAATATGTGGCTGCAACATGATGGTGCACCTCCACATTTCCATCGTGAAGTCCGGGATTTCTTGAACAGACAATACCCAGAAAAATGCCTCTCATAATATCGAATCATTCGATAATAAACGTCCCAATAAAAGTAACCTAAAGTAATTTAAATAGCCCTAGACGACCAATCCGTAGAAACGTGGCATTTAAATACTCTCTAACAGCTCTAGCACTACGGGAGCTTCAACATGTCGAAAAATGCCTGCCATTTTGAGCGACATTCCCCAACGGCGCTGAAGCAGTTCTAAATATTTTTCAGTATTCATATTGTTCTCCATAAAAAATGGTCCAATTATTTTACCTCCAAGAAATCTAGTCCGAAGATTTACATTTTGCCTAGTTTGGGTATGCGTTTTCTGAATTATGTAAAGTTTGAGCCCATATTCTTGTATTTTGTTTATTGAGTATATAAAGAAATTACTTTCATCCAGTAATAGTATTTTTTTCGGCATGGTTTAGTCGTTGTTTTTTCGCAATTTTTTTTAACGCACTGCCAGGTCTATTTTATTGAACAATTTGTGTTCAATAGACAGAGTTGCAAAGGCCGATAATCGTTCTTGACTCATAGATAAAAGTTTTTTTTATTAACTTGAGTTTGTAAAACGAACGTTCTCCGGTCGCAAGAGGAACGGGTAATGTCAAGAAAATTTTAATTCGCAAAGTTAAGTTTGAAAAAGAGGATGTCAAATTATTTTGAAGTATGTATTAAAAAATTCCAATTGTATCCTTATCGGATTTAAGATGGTGTTCTATTACCATAATTTCTTCGAATAATTCCTCGCTGTTAATGTCGCATTGGTTCAGCTGATTATCTCTTAGGGATAGTTCGGCTTCATCACAGTGGGCTTTTAGTTCATCGTCGCTGAGATCACCATATGCTTTTATATAATATGCATTTTAAAAATATCAGCCGTTTCCGGTTATTTAAAATATGCACGTTCCCCTACCCTATCTATGGTCAAAATTTCAAATTTTTATCCGAAGTCATTTTAAAATGGTGGTCTAAATGGTAGTTTCATTGTCACCCGATAAAGTTGAAAATTTCACACGTGGAACCGAACTATAATAATATAGACTTTTTAGAAAACGAACCCTTGAAATGAATTAATGATCAATAATTGGATGAGAACATTGGATCTGGTTTTATAGGCATAGTTTCCTTTCTTAACTTCTTAACTTAATTAAATAGGATCCTGGTTTAACATACAGTTTTAATATTTTCTTAACGACCACAGTTTATTAGAGTGTCATTACCTCTTGAAATTTGTCAAAGTTCATTTAAATCACCCTATATAAAAAAAAACATACGGATGTTGAAAATTGAAAACAAAATTTTTAACAGCCATAATTCTCTCTTCCAAATTTCGAGTCCACCTTATAGCTCCCGTTACAGGTGGTACATTCTTATCAACAAAAAATTCGCCATGTATTTTCTTATGGTTTAATTGTTCTTCGAATGCAGCCTAAAATATTAGTGATAGTTAGGTATCAAAGAGATAACAAGCAAGGCTTACTAACCTCAATCATTTGAGCTTCAAATTCTAACATATCAGCAATCAATACAAAGTTTTTGGTAAATTCTTTCTTAATAAATGGTCTTTCTAGTAGGCAACCAGATATTTCTATTAATTTAAAAATACTTTCTAAACTAGAGCTATCCTCAAAAGCTTGGCAAAGAATTGCAGATAATTTCATATCCATCTCAAAAATTCGTTGTTTAAAAATCTGAAAATCATCTAGAAAGGAAGGGTCATCAGGATCCAACACATCATATGATTTTCCAGAAAAAATTGAATACGATTGTTGAAACTCGCTAAACACAAGAGTGACCTTGGAACTAAGAATTCTTCCCTTTATTCCACCTATTTCGACTTTCTCCAGCTTGCTGAATTCCTGCACTGTATTAAAAAACCATTGAATGGTTTGTAATCTTTCCGAGAAAGCAAGGAATCGTCCAAACACCATGTTGGCATCAAAGTTCCATAAGCTTGGCTGACGATCCTTGAAATACCTTGCCAAATTTAGTTTATAAATTTTAAAAAGGCACATAAACTGTTTTTGAGCTTGTATGCAATGCCCTACTCTTTGCATAGCTTCGTCTATATCGCTATGAAATAGCGTTGTTGGATCTAAAAACTTTTTAGCCTAAAAAGAACGAATTTATAATATTTTGATTAATACACTCGCGGGTAAAAATATCAACAAAAAATTTGGTATATGTTTAATGTAAGAAAATTGTTGCCTAGTTCAGTGGTTCCCAACCTTGTTTTAATACCTAAAAAAATTGCGAGCTATTTTTTCTAACCACGTATCGTCACTGATAACCCCCCCCCCCCCATGAACTACTTTACTTACGCCACTGGCCGTAACCTTATTTACATTATCTTAAATTGCTCTCAACACTATTATATTTTAAAAAATAAAAAAGCGATTGCATTCAATGCAACAACAAAAAGCTTTTCCTAAAATTAAGTTTAGGAGATTAAACGCCAAACCTGAGTTTTTCAGGTACCTATCATTTACGTTCAATAATTCATCGCAACACTTGCAAGCGTTGGCAGCATTCAAAGATGCAAGAAATGGGTTCCGTGCTACCAACGCTTATTCCTGCAATAGTTTGGTGGAGTAACGTTAAATTTCTTAGGCTGAGGGCCGATCAATAATCTTTTTTTTTATTTTATTCAATTACAGTGTTCCAGAGTGTCAAGGTGTTGAAACATGACAAATTTATCAATATTTATCTATAAATGTCTGGGGCTCGTATAGCTGGTCCCCAGGATGTTGGCAAACTCCCGTAAAACCCTCCGCGGCGCCCTGGGGGGGGGGGGGTCGTGGTCCATAGGTTGGGAATCACTACATTAATGTATCTTCCAAAAGGTCATCAGTTATTAAAGAAACTAAAACACTTAAGAAAATACCACACTAAGATTCTGTTTGCAGCTTATATCCTTTTTAATTTTTGATACATAATCGCAAATTGTTAGGATTTTCTATCATTTAAAAGTTACCTCGAGTATAAGTAGATTACAAATTTGTTTTAACAGGGTAATAAGTTTAACTTGATCATATGATTCACATGCTTCCCATATCAAGCAAACTACATGCATAACTGGAGATAATAATGGGATGCATTCACTGAAGTCTGTCTCTTCCAACAAAGTTATATGCCTTTTCAATGGTGTTAGATGTAAATAAACATCTTTTGCTTCGGCCAGAGCCACAACTACATTTTTAAATAAATTTTTGAAGCAGGCATAATATGCACTTTTTGTTTTTTCTAAAATGACAGCCATACTTCTAACTTTAGACTCTTTCAATTGTTCGTAAACATATTGCAGGTTCCTGAGGCGTTGACTCCAAAACTGAATCTCTAAAAAATGGTTTTAAGGATCTTTGTTTTGTTAAAAAAAAAGGTTGATTCTAAGCGGCCAAAAAATATGTTTTTACGTAGCATTTAAAAGCTGAAATCTACTCAGTTAACAAAAAATATACAACACGAATAAGACTCGTTGCTGTAAAAAATTACCTCCTCCCCAGTCTTATAATAAGTCTGTTACAGAACTAAGGGGCCTCCTCAGTGCAGAGCTTTGAAAAATAATGTTTTTAAAATATTTGGATAGTTTCAAGTGACTGAAATGACGTCCTAGAATATTTTTTTTTCAATATGCTCAATAGTCTGGAAGCTATTCAGGTTAGTTTAGGTTAGTTTAGGCCATTTCATTTATAGGAATAATTTGTCGTTACTTCTATCTTAATCTATACTGTTTGCCGATTCATTGTTAAATATACGAAGTTCTTCTATGTGCATATTATTTATTTTATTATATAGGCCTATAATCATATCTAAGTACCCAGCTATATATCTTTAGTTTTTAAATTGGGTATTTATTAATATTATGTTAAATACAAATTTTGCAGGGTTAAGTTTAAGAGCAGAATGTTAATGGAAACATGTTCATGCCGAACTTTACCCTTGATTTTTGCATATTTGTTGTTAAACCTCAGTGCAGATTACAACCAATAAAGATATTTATTTAGTTTTCACAGTTTATGCAGTAAAGGGCACCTTATACAGTAAAAGAATCGTCGAATTTTTGTGGCAGCTTATTTGACTAGTAATTATCCATACTATCGTGGGGGTCGCCAAATTTCATTAGCCATCTATTAACCGTGCCTATCGTCTTCCCTACCGACTGTATTTGTTTTTTAGTTTTTAGTTTTGTTGCCGAAATCTTAGCCAAATCTTATATATTTGTTTCTCTTTCTTCTTTCATTAAAAAAAAATGCAAAAAAAACCTTTGGTTTCAGGGCTCTTAGACTGAGAAGGATTCTTAAACTAATTTTAGTAGATTGCAAATATGTATTTATTAATACAAACGATTACACCAGGAAAATACTAAGATATCTGCACAAAATTTAATATTCAAAGAGCGCAAAAGTCTACGATAAACTTGATTTGCAACAATAACAGCTAGTTTTACACAGACAATACCGTCTTTGCTATGGTATTACCCTGTATAATTCGTTCATATCAGTTTTTAACTTGACACAAATTTGGGTGTGTCGCCACTCTTCAAATTTGATTCTAAATACGATATAACATTTTTGTTCTACAATACATTATGAGTGAATACCTATAATTTCAAAAGTATTCTCTGTACAGAATATTTCAATAGAACTTACCGATAGAAGGTACAGGATTGACACCCTTATCAGAAGAATCATTGGCTAGAACATCGTTAATCTGAGCAGTCCATTTCATGACCACTCCTTCTATGCCACTTTTTAAATATAAATCACATATCTCTCCATCGCTAGCAGTTACAGTTTCTTCGACTTCAAAAACCCTTTCCACCCCTACAGGCATGGGTAACACAGTCTGTCCGTTGACTTGCCCTTTGACTTGATACACTGTGCTCTTGAGACTGTGCACGTGTTTATGGACATCTTTTGCTATTACTGCGGGCCACTCTCCATGGTTTTTGGGATTGGAAAGAATGGGTACTAAAATCTACATACCAGACTATATTTTAAGAAGGAAAATGCCTAGTTTCTTCAAACCGATAATAAGTTTAATCTGATTTGAAAATGAAGTTTGTAGATGCTTTTCATTGTTTAGAATACTTAGAAGTACTGCGAAATAACAAAATATATAGGATTGGCCAATAAAAACGAAAGAAACTCGATTTTTCATATTTGTTGTCACCGTGTGGCATAAACTATCACGATTCTTATTTTAATTTGTATTTTTTAAAAAACATCTTATTGCAAACTTACTAACCAAATTAAAAAAAAGTTGGCAGCGTTAAAAAAGACCTTTAAATTCAGGTATCACTTGCCACATCATCACATTTAATCTATTGGAGATTACATGTTTGAATAGGTTTCTTCCTTAAAAAGAAAAGTAGGTATTGGATTAATACCCGTCCGAGTTTGTGCATTTAAATTTGACATACTCACCGCGTGACTGTGCAATTAAGGGTAAAATGGTTCATGCATTTTTTGAATGTTCTGTAAGTTAAATCTGGCGAACATTAATTTGAGGAGACGTTTTAGTTGAAGTTAGTTTCAAAGACAAAAGGAGATAGCGCTGCATTTTGAGAAAATTAAGGAGAAATAGACTGGCCAGCAAGGAGCAAAAATCTTTAGGTAGTTCAAGTTAGTTCCTACATTTTTTATTGTTTAATAAAATAGACCTGATGATCTTTTACGAGAAACTTAAGGTAAAACTAGGTAATAGAAAGCGCCGCATGCGAAATTTTTTGGTAAAGATGGTACGTTTTGTCGTAATGAACATATATTTTCTGAAGCTTGTGGCTGCAGTCCTATAGCTACACCACCCTGAATGCGTCACTTATTGTCACCCAAGGGTTATCTAAACGAATGAAAAGAGATATTCCATATCGTTGGGGAGTATAATATGATCATCTCGCTCGTTCTTGCAGTTGACGCTGCTCGAGGATTACCTGGCCTCCACAAACACATGATCCTAACTCGCTCGCAACTTATTTAAAAGCGAACTAACTAGCCTGAACTCAACAGTTCCTATCAGGCTGTACTAAAAGTTTCTGCCAGCAGGATTAGTTGAGACCAGAGGATCCTTAAGAGCAACGAGCTCAGTCTTTCAAGGAACTTTACCTACATATAGGTATAATGCAAATTAAAAATTGCTTTCGCAAATTTTATTGGCTACATTGTTTTCAATAAACGATGAATTTTCGATCTGTACCAATCTATTATTACTACTACAAGTGTTGCCGCGAACTTCAAAATTCCTAAAATCTTTGTTTTCGTGATTAAGGACTCACGCACTTGATCAATTCATTTCGTGTTGTCTAAGTCACTCTAGATAGTAATTAAATAATTACATATGTATTTAATAAAGAAGGTATACGCGTTACAGGGCAGTCACACAATGAAAATGTTCGTAGCGGTCGTGTCCCGACATATTCTTGACAGAGTAACCCAACTAATAAGAGGCGAAAGCTTTGTCGGTTTCTTTGAAGTTTTATGTACCCAAATTCTATGAGCTTGATAATTCTTACTACACAGTAAAAAATATATATTTTTCTTATTTTGCTCTATGTACACGGGAAAAAAAAAAGTTTCACACTGTTTTGGTGATTTTAGAATTGAACATTTTAAGCTGCCGAACTTGATTGTGCGGTGCACCAGAAAGATATCGTCAGGTGAAGCATTAATTAAAATTCTGATTTATAATAAATGTATGTGCTAAATAGCAATCTCCGTCGTTTCACTCTAGACAGAAACTGCGAAACTGAAAAATTCAAGTAAATATAGTATAAAGCTAAAAATAAATGGTGTATTTATTTCGCTTGTAAGGTCCAAATTATGTATGAAGTTATTTGACTGGTATCACTGCCAGGACATTGATAATTTGGATCAGTGGGTTAAAAGAATTTCTAATATACCTATAGGATATATGCGTACTACGTATTTTGCTCTACTACAGTCACTTCTAAGCTATTGTCACTAACTGGACATTGACAATTTGGGCATTAGCCCCATTACAACAATGTGCTGACAGTGATAACAGCCACATAACTTCCATGGCAACCATTGTTCCAACAATGGTATCCTTAGAAGTTATCTCCTAGCTAACATAAACAGAACATTCATAAATTGGATCTTAGTAGTTTAATGCCCAATGAAGTTATTAGAGTAATAATAGAAAACTCTTCTAAGTATATTTTATTTTAATGTAATCCCAAAGATGCAATTTTTATTGAAAATAATACATACAGAGTGCATTATAATAATAATAATAATAATAATAAAAACTGTCTGCATACGCAGGCCGTTTGAGACGATACAAAACCAGTAATGCGAGGAGACAAGACAACGCTCTATTCCAAAGATCGGAAAAAGCTTTCTACAGGGCACTAAATGATTGAAATAAAGAGGAGGGAAGCGCCTATCCAACAAAAGAAGCAATAGACCAATTCTGGAAGGACCAGCTAGCCAGACCTACAAGCTACAACGTTAACGCTAGTTGGATTCGCGAAGAAAATGTAATCTCCCAGAACTACAACGAAATGCAACACGAACCATTCACAGCGGCAGAAATATCCGCCACCACCAGTAGTAGTATAATTAAGTGATCGCAACCACACAACCAAATGCATTTGATTGCCACTAGATGTCGCTTAAAGGCTACATCTGCCATTATTCATCGATCTCTCAGGGTCAAGTAGGCTCTTAAAGTTGCTTTTCTTCGTCGGATTCTATAGCTTCACTGACGAGCTGTTATACAGCAAAACGCGTCTGGAGATGAATCCGGCGAAGGAAAGCAACTAACTTTTGGAATTCAAATAATAAGCTCTTGAATGTGGTAATACTATGAAAAATTCTCTGCTATAATATTAACACTTGTACCAAATACTTCTTTAATTTTTACCCATCTCTGCTTCTCTCTAGTTGTTAAATTTTTTCCATGGTTTTCGTAAAATTCATTTAAACAAAATTTTAAGCTCATTAAGATAGCTTTGGTTCTGCGCTTGTTTCTTTGTTTGTCTAATACAGATTTTTTAATGCCTAAATTAGTAAAACACTCTTCAGTTTGTGTTCCCACGTTCAAGAGCTTATTATTTGTTTGATAGAAACGAATGGTGCTTCCTTATCTATACCTTCTAGTTCTTGTATAATTTGATTAATTTTATGGGTAGAACTTAAGTCTTCCTTAAAAATATCTTCAGAGTCAAATAATGGAGATAAAAAACTAAATTCTTTGTCTATAGATTTATTATTATTATTATTATTATTACTAACCTCACTTGCTGGAATTATTTTATGGTCTAATATATTAACAACTTGTTTAACAAAACTGCTACAGGAGGCACTCATTACACATACGTTTAAGTAAGGACATTCGAGCGAAACTGACTATTTATAGTACCTCGCATCACGTTTTCTAACAACAAATCTAAGCCTACATAATTCGAAAAGTAAAAAAGTTGTCGTTGAAATTAGGCGAATGATGAAACACTTAATAGAATAACATAATAACATCACCTCACGTGCCAACAAAGTATAGCTTGAATAATTTAAAAGAAGTTGCTGTTCAAATTAAGTGAATGATGAAACCTTAATAGAATAACATAAGACTATTTACATCACCTCACCTGTTCTCACAACAAAGTTCGTGTAACAGAAAGGTAAGAGTTGGTGTTGAATTGAAATTATATGAATGATGCAACATATAATCTAATAACATAAGAATAATAAGAAAACCGTTTCAAGCAAAATTTGTTTTTAATCGAAATAATCTCGTAAAATTATATAATTAGATCTATTTATACAGGTTTGTGTGGCGGCAATCCCAATCGTGTAGGAATATGTAAATATGTGAATGCGGTGTCGGCAAGCCGTTGGTTTGTGTGGCGGGTAGCCCAATCGTGTAGGAATATGTAAATATGTGAAATAATTATATCTATTTATACAGGTTTGTGTGGCGGCAATCCCAATCATGTAGGAATATGTAACTATGTAAACGTGCGGCCGCACGCCCATGGGGTTGTGTGGTTGCAATCACTTAATTATACTACTACTGGTAGTAACGGATATTTCTGCCGCTGTGAATGGTTCGTGTTGCATTTCGTTGTAGTTCTGGGAGATTACATTTTCTTCGCGAATCCAACTAGCGTTAACGTTGTAGCTTGTAGGTCTGGCTAGCTGGTCCTTCCAGAATTGGTCTATTGCTTTTTTTGTTGGATAGGCGCTTCCCTCCTCTTTATCTCAATCATTTAGTTCCCTGTAGAAAGCTTTTTCCGATCTTTGGAATAGAGCGTTCTCTTGTCTCCTCGCATTACTGGTTTTGTATCGTCTCAAACGGCCTGCGTATGCAGACAGTTTTTATTATTATTATTATTATTATTATTATTATTATTATTATTATAATGCACTCTGTATGTATTATTTTCAATAAAAATTGCATCTTTGGGATTACATTAAAATAAAATATACTTAGAAGAGTTTTCTATTATTTCTCTAATAACTTCATTGGGCATTAAACTACTAAGATCCAATTTATGAATGTTCTGTTTATGTTAGCTAGGAGATAACTTCTAAGGATACCATTGTTGGAACAATGGTTGCCATGGAAGTTATGTGGCTGTTATCACTGTCAGCACATTGTTGTAATGGGGCTAATGCCCAAATTGTCAATGTCCAGTTAGTGACAATAGCTTAGAAGTGACTGTAGTAGAGCAAAATACGTAGTACGCATATATCCTATAGGTATATTAGAAATTCTTTTAACCCACTGATCCAAATTATCAATGTCCTGGCAGTGATACCAGTCAAATAACTTCATACATAATTTGGACCTTACAAGCGAAATAAATACACCATTTATTTTTAGCTTTATACTATATTTACTTGAATTTTTCAGTTTCGCAGTTTCTGTCTAGAGTGAAACGACGGAGATTGCTATTTAGCACATACATTTATTATAAATCAGAATTTTAATTAATGCTTCACCTGACGATATCTTTTTGGTGCACCGCACAATCAAGTTCGGCAGCTTAAAATGTTCAATTCTAAAATCACCAAAACAGTGTGAAACATTTTTTTTTCCCGTGTACATAGAGCAAAATAAGAAAAATATATATTTTTTACTGTGTAGTAAGAATTATCAAGCTCATAGAATTTGGGTACATAAAACTTCAAAGAAACCGACAAAGCTTTCGCCTCTTATTAGTTGGGTTACTCTGTCAAGAATATGTCGGGACACGACCGCTACGAACATTTTCATTGTGTGACTGCCCTGTAACGCGTATACCTTCTTTATTAAATACATATGTAATTATTTAATTACTATCTAGAGTGACTTAGACAATAAAAATGTTCTCATTTGATCACGAAATGAATTGATCAAGTGCGTGAGTCCTTAATCACGAAAACAAAGATTTTAGGAATTTTGAAGTTCACGGCAACACTTGTAGTAGTAATAATAGATTGGTACAGATCGAAAATTCATCGTTTATTGAAAACAATGTAGCCAATACAATTTGCGAAAGCAATTTTTAATTTGCATTATACCTATATGTAGGTAAAGTTCCTTGAAAGACTGAGCTCGTTGCTCTTAAGGATCCTCTGGTCTCAACTAATCCTGCTGGCAGAAACTTTTAGTACAGCCTGACAGGAACTGTTGACTTCAGGCTAGTTAGTTCGCTTTTAAATAAGTTGCGAGCGAGTTAGGATCATGTGTTTGTGGAGGCTAGGTAATCCTCGAGCAGCGTCAACTGCAAGAACGAGCGAGATGATCATATTATACTCCCCAACGATAGGGAATATCTCTTTTCATTCGTTTAGATAACCCTTGGGTGACAATAAGTGACGCATTCAGGGTGGTGTAGCTATAGGACTGCAGCCACAAGCTTCAGAAAATATATGTTCATTACGACAAAACGTACCATCTTTACCAAAAAATTTCGCATGCGGCGCTTTCTATTACCTAGTTTTACCTTAAGTTTCTCATAACAGATCATCAGGTCAGCAACTAACTTTTGGAATTCAATAGTTGGTACTCGGTCCGTTTACCGAGATTTGGCTTTTAATGCACTCCTGACGGCGACTCTGTGAGGATACCGGCTCGCCGGATTTTTGCAGTAGTTTGCTCCTCCGACTCTGACTGATTTTTGTTAGACGGGCCAGGTTGATGCATTTGATTGCCACTAGATGTCGCTTAAAGGCTACATCTGCCATTATTCATCGATCTTTCAGGGTCAAGTAGGCTCTTAAAGTTGTTTTCCTTCATCGGATTCTATAGCTTCACTGACGAGCTGTTATACAGAGAAACGCGTCTGGAGATGAATCCGGCGAAGGAAAGCAACTAACTTTTGGAATTCAATAGTTGGTACTCGGTCCGTATACCGAGATTTGGCTTTTAATGCGCTCCTGGCGGCGACTCGCTTAAAGGCTACATCTGCCATTATTCAGCTTATTATTTGTTTACTATAATAATTCTAGTTTTTTCTCCCACTATTTTTGTGAGTATTAAAAGTAAATTTTAGTTAAATATTACTTAATTAACACTGGTTATTCCTAGATTGAATAGCAGGTTTCTAACACAAACTTTAAGTACGAAAAGAAAAAAAATGGCATTTTAGTGTAAAACATGCAACAAATCATTTACCAGAAAAGATAGTTTACTAAGACATTTGCGACAGTTCTGTCGTATGAACCGAAACAAACAACAATTAATGGATATGAAACATATAAAGAAACAGAAAATCTGTAAGAAAACAGGCAAGACCAATATTTTATTTGTACTAATAATAAAAAAAAACTAAATATGTCTCAGATAATTCTGTTTAACAAAGTGCCTTTTTTTTCTAGAACAAACATTCAAATACTGTTACGATTGTAAAAAGATGTTTCCTAAAATGTTCTTTACAAGTCATCTATGCTCAAATGAACATAAAAATATCGTGTCTAGCATTTAAAGAAAGAATAATCTCATACAGAATCAAGTCTGAGGGAGTTCATATTAACATCAAGCAGTTTTTTGAAGATGTTTTTCAAAAACTAAGTAATCTATTAGCACTAGAGGTTCAAAAACATAACTGTATAGAAACTAATTTGGAACTATTTGGGTTACATATAAGCCCAATAAGTGGTATTCATAGTGTAAAGTCTTTCAACACTAAATTTCAAGTACTCTGTAACACTTTATAGTGATGATATGAGTAAAATAATAGATGTCAAAGCTGATGAAATGGCCGAAAGAAAATCAGGTATTTAATATATTTTTAATATAACTTTATTATTTGTTCATGATAAATTTTTCAAAAATAAACTGCTGGACAATTCAAGCGGACCGAGCTAATTGTTAGGTGAACTTTGGAGTAAAATATTTTACGAACGAATAAAGCTATCGATGCGCGGTTTGCAAAATTTAAAGGAGAATTTCATTCTTAATATGCACATTTTTTCCGATTTTTTTTTAATTCTAACCTTCAACTGTCTACAGTGTTCAAAGAGAAGTATGTTTTTTTTACCAAAGTTTCTAAGTACCGGATTTCCACAAAAATAATTTTAAATTATTTTGGATGGCATTTTCTTGGTCTCCTATTTATAGAGAACAAAATAAATTCTCAAATTTTTGATATCCCTCTTTGTTCATGAAATTTCGATTTTTTTCTCAACCCCTGTAAATTTCAGGTATTTTTGTCATTAGGCCTTACAATGTTTTGTAAGAACGGGTTTTGGTAAGTGATTATAAATTCTTAGGACCACCTCTTTTGCAACGAGTACATTTTAATTTATTGCGTTTCGTCCTGACCAGTGGCGTACCCATAATCGGTTTTAATTAGTTTTTTTTTCATTTTATATGCCTCCATTTCCACACATCGTGTATTTCGTGCCAGGATAACGTTGCAGTAGGTACCATGGTAACACCATTGTTAATTCAGGAGATGTCATTAAGTCACATAATTATTTTTAAAAATTACACGATTGTCCCGAAACGAACGCGCAAATGTTTTAAGATTGCTTAATGAAGGCCTGGCAGTTGAGGCTGTATATGTATAATGTTGGGAAGGCCACAATCATTCGGCTAAAAGAACGGTTTGCAACCACGGGCGACACGGCTTACAGACATGGAGGTGGCCGGAATAGAAAAATACCAGTGCGAGCAGAGAGGAACCTCCTACGAGAAACTCGACGTAGACGGACCCTGAACTCTAGGGTCCTCAATGAAAATATGCGCCGACATACTGATATTGTGGTTTCCGATAGGACATTGAGGAGGAGGCTAAACTACAATAACTTAAGGTATACTAACAAAGAAAAAATACTGTAGAATGATTATTTTTACATCTTTCCTGTTTGTAGAGCAAGAAGGCGTGCAAAATGTACGCGGCTTTTGCAGCAGCACCGTCATCAGAGGCAAGCGTGGGCAGCTACGCATATAAGGTGGGGTGCAGAATGGCAAAATTGTATGTTTTGCGATGAGACAAGATTTAATCTGATCCATTCAGATGGAAGGGTTCTTGTTTGGAGGCAACCTGGGGAAAGATACATTGAGGAAAATATGGCTCCTCAAGAAGCTTTTGGCGGAGGGGGTATTACCGTATGGGCAGGAGTAATGCACAATGAAAAAACGGATCTTTTTATTTTGCAAAGAACAGTAAATGCCGAAATTTATATGAATGAAATTTTAAGAAACATCGTGCTGCCGTTTGCGGAAAACTTTGGGCCCGGTTTTCTCTTTGTTGATGACAACGCAAGGCCACACAGGGCATGGATTGTTCAAGAGTTTTTGGAGGAAAGCAATATTAATCAATTAAACTTGCCTTCAAAATCTCCCGATCTAAATATTATTGAGCATGTGTGGTCTTCTTTAAAGTTGCGTGTACGATCAAGGGAAAATGCACCTCAAACATTGGCAGAGCTTGCCGTAGCAATACGGGAGGAATGGGAAAACATACCACAACAACTTATCAATAACCTGGCCAGAAGTATGCCTCGGCGGTGCCAGGAGGTTAATTCTCAACCTTCGGGGAGAAGCCACCCGGTATTAGTTTTCTCATTAGCCGTTTAATCAGTAGAGAGTTAAGGAAGACTAATCATGTAAGCATATCAGTACCTAATGAACATTATTTAAAATATCTTATTGCTAATAATTAATTGTTCCGTTAATAATAAAAAGATTCGTTTTATAACTGTGTATTTTTTGGAAAAGTGGATCGGATAAATCTTGTTTCATTTTGCCTCCGCGTATTACAATTTTGTTACATTTATTATTTGTCCTAAATATGTTTGTCAAAAAAATATGTCTTTTGTGTTATCGGTATTTTATAATGATATTATAAGGATATGTAAGAAAGGTTTATTAAAAAATTAATTAGGAACAGTTATACACTTATTTGTACATCCTGTATACGCGCTTTTGAAGTTTAAATCATTTCACGGATGATGTTCAAGGATGACGTTTCAACCCACTAGTGATTAGGTGTACTACCGATTATGGGTAGGGGAACCTGTTGCACCTTGGACATGGTTGTACCTTGAACATAACATCTAATTTTGAATTTCGCGGGATTTTTTAGTATATCTGACACTTACTGCTCCTCGACTAACTACCAAGCAAAACGGCAGTCATTATTTCGACCGGCTACAGTTATTTATGCCCGCGTCAAGTGATTTTATAAATATTAGCCTATGAAAGTAAGTATTTATTTCTTATGTTTTATATAAATACCTTCTTTATTTGTTACTGAATGACCGTGGATATTTTTTTTCATAATATTTGTTCATTCAGCTTTAATTTTATTAGTTAAAAGCTTAATTATGTCTAACCTAAAATTTTTTATTTGTGTTCTTGTAAATCCCGGCGTGGCGTTGTACCTTAGACACAAGAAATACGTTTTACCTCGAACATGTATAAGGTACATCTTGTTTTACTTTTTACATGGCCAAGGAACATATAATTTGCGTTGTTAAATTGTTAATGATATTTTAAAAGCAAAGTTATTATTTTATTTATTTCTCCTTCAATGACAAGACCGCACCCTTAAGCTGTCATAAAAAAGAACAACAGAAAAGGCCGTAAAAAGGGGAAGTCCCAGATATTGACTGATACGACGGAAAAGAGCAGAATCGAAGAATTAAGAATGGCGAAAGAGCTTAAAAATAAGAACGAAAAAGCAACGTCGCTTATGAAATCACCTTATTGCCAAAGAAAAGTTGCCAGCGTTTAAGTAATGGATAACTCCGATTCAAAAGATTTTGATGACAGATTTTTTTTACACGATTCTGACGATTCTAATGGACCACTTGTTTTCTCTCAAGATAAAATGGACAACCTTAATGTCATTGTTAAACCGACTACTGATTCCAATAACCTTTTTCAATATGTAGTGGGTGAGTTTGTTATTTTTATTTACGAGAAAAAATACTTTCCAGGCAAAATTCTGGAAGTTCAAAGAGAAGGAGCAGTAATAAGTTCGATGCACTAAAGTTATAATAGCTGGAAATGGCCTGACAAGGTAGACTCGATGTTGTATCTGTGGAAAGAAATTGTGCAAAGAATTAACCACCCTCTAAAGAACCATTCAAAAAGAGACATTTGTGATGTTAAGAAAATGTTGCAATTTAGTGAAGATTAGAAAGATAAATGATATCTTTATTGCCTTTATTTGTTTTTTGACAACAAGAAAAACGATATATACCAATTTAAACTGTTTTTCTTTACAGTACAATGTAAAATATGTTTTATGCTTTTAACATTATATAAAAATAAATCTATTGTCCAAGGTACAGCGTCTCTCTGTTCAAAGTACATCACCCCTGTTGTACCTCGTTCCTGAAAACACACTTAAGTAAACTTAGATATTAACTAAATAAAAATTGAAACCTCCAATTTTCTCTTATTCTATATGGTGCCTAAAACACATATAAAAAACAACTGATAAAGTAAAGGTAATGCTAATATTTTTTTGTTTGGTGTAAACAAAGAATTAATGAAAATAGGTACGAGGTACAACAGGTTCCCCTACGCCACTGGTCACGACGAAACGCAAGAAATTAAAATGTACTCGTTGCAAAAGAGGTGGTCCTAAGAAGTTATAATTACTTACCAAAACCCGTTCTTACAAAACATTGTAAGGCCTAATGACAAAAATACCTGAAATTTACAGGGGTTGAGAAAAAAATCGAAATTTCATGAACAAAGAGGGATATCAAAAATTTGAGAATTTATTTTGTTCTCTATAAATAGGAGACCAAGAAAATGCCATCCAAAATAATTTAAAATTATTTTTGTGGAAATCCGGTACTTAGAAACTTTGGTAAAAAAAACATACTTCTCTTTGAACACTGTAGACAGTTGAAGGTTAGAATTAAAAAAAAATCGGAAAAAATGTGAATATTAAAAATTAAATTCTCTTTTAAATTTTGCAAACCGCGCATCGATAGCTTTATTCGTTCGTAAAATATTTTACCCCAAAGTTCACCTAACAATTAGCTCGGTCCGCTTGAATTGTCCAGCAGTTTAGTTACAAAAGTTTTCTTATATAGGATGGAGTTTGGTAAACATTTTACATTTGGAAGTTAACATCAACAAATATAATCCACTCCGAGCTTCTGCACATATTGAACTACCCAGAGATATTCAGAGGAAAGCAGTCGTCATTAACATAAGGAACAATGACGACTTTTGTTTCTTATGGTCAATCGTCGCAGCTTTACACCCCCATAGGACTAGAGTTTGAGACAAGTTCGTATCCACACTTTACAACAGTATGAGACGACACAGGTATTGAAGCCCCATTAAAAATTAGTAACATCCCAAAATTTGAATTACAAAATAACATATCGATTAATGTTTATGGTTTAGAGAAATTAAAATTTGATTTCAAGTCTAAGCACGATGTTGTTGGACCTTTACATTATACCAAGGTTAGACAAAATACGCATATTAATTTATTGTTAATCAGTGATGAAGATGCAAATTTTCATTACTGCCTAATTTCCGATTTGTCTCGATTAGTTTCTCAACAAATATTAATACATCACGGGAAAAAGCATATTTGTGACGGTTGTTTACAATATTTCAAAACTATTGAGGAATTAACAAGACACAATATTTCTGATTGTGGTCATATACGAGTTAACTTACCAACCATAGAAAATAAAATAGATACATTTGGCAACATGGTACCTGGAAATGTTTTAACATTTACAAATATTCAAAAGCAAATAGAACTTCCCTTCGTTATTTACGCGGATTTCGAATGCATTCTTAAACCTTTAAATAATAAGCCCAATGACCTAGAAGGCAACCAACCTTACACTTTGAAACAATATGAACATTTTCCATTCTCTTTTGCATACTATATTAAATGTTCTTTTAACAATAAAGCTTCAAAATTCCAACTCTATCGGGGTAATGATTTTGCTAATGTTTTTTATAAATTGGATAGAAAGAGATGTTCGTGATATTTTTAACAAATATTTACAGTATAAAAACCTATGCATCCTTTAAGTTAATTGGAAAAACTACGACATAACTATACAAACAAGTGTCACATTTGTCAAAAAATAATTCAATTCGTTGAAGAAAAAGTTGCTGATCATTGTCATTTAACAGGGAATTATAGGGGCCAGCACATTCTGTGTGTAATTTAAATTTTAAGATACCAAGTTTTATTCCAGTCGTCTTACATATCCTAAAAGATTACGATGCCCACCTATTTATTAAACAACTCTGTCAAAACAAAGAACAAACAAGGGTAATTGCACAAAATAAAGAAAAGTATATTACGTTTGAAAAGTTTCTTAACATAGGTTCATATATTAATATTCGAAGTGGTAAAAAAACAAATAAATTTTTTGCCATTCGGTTTATAGACTCCTTTCAATTTCTACCATATTCTTTATCAAAACTAGCTGAAACTTTAAAAGATGATCAATGCTTAGAAATTTCAACATATTTTAAGGAGAAGGGAAAATCTGATTTTATTCGGCAAAAAGGTGTGTTTCCTTACAATTATATCGATAATTTTGCAAAATTAGACGAGGATACTTTACCCGAGAAACAGTTTTATAATAACTTAATTCATGAACATATTAGCGACCAAGAGTATGTTCGAGCAAAAGATGTATGGAACTTGTTTCAATGTAAGTCCATAGTGGAATATTCCGATATCTATTTAAAATCTGATGTATTACTTTTGGCTGATATATTTCAAAATTTTAGGAAAACATGTCTTAACACCTACAGGCTCGGTCGTGTGGCGTTTGTAAGTTTTCCAAGTTTCAGCTTTAGTGCTTTTTTATTTCACACAGGGACGGAATTAGAATTATTGACAAATTTTGACATGTTACATTTTATCAAAAATAGTGTAAGGGGAGGGGTTAGTACCTGTGTTTGTAGGAAATCCGAGGCAAATAATAAATTTATATCAAACTATGATCAATCTAAACCCGATAAGTATATCTTATATGTCGATGCAACAAATTTATATGGTTATGCAATGTCTCAATACCCGCCACAAAAAGATTTTGTTTGGTTATCACCAGAACAAATTAAGACCTTTAATGTCGTAAACATTTCCGATATATCTGATAAAGGATATGTCTTAGAAGTGGACCTCACTTATCCAGGCGACTTCCACGATCTTCATAATGAGTTTCCTTTTTGTCCTGAAAGTTACAAACCACCAGATTCAAAATATGCAAAACTAACTCCAAATTTAGAAAACAAGAAAAAATATGTAGTCCATTACATGTTATTAAAGCAATGTCTTCAAAATGGATTCAAATTAACTAAAATTCACAGAGTCTTAGAGTTTACACAATCACCTTGGCTAAAAACATATATAGATTTGAACACAAAATTAAGAAACGAATCTAAAAACGAGTTTGAAAGAAATACTTATAAATTAGCTAACAATAGTATATACGGAAAAACAATGAAAAATGTTGAAAAAGGAACTGACATTAGGTTGGTCACAGAGTGGTCAAAAAATAAAAGAAAAGATGGGATCTTATTGCAAAACCATATTTGAAAGATTCGTTCGTATATAATGAAAACTTAGCGGCAATTCAAATGCAAAAAATAATGATTAACTATGATAAACCCGTGTACGCGGGATTCCTTAAGTAGTTAGTATAAGGGCTATTCGCCACACCGCCGTTGATTTAACATGGGAGGCTATCCGCCGCCCGATTTACATGCATTTAACATAGGAAGATTTTCCGCCGCTGCTTTAACATGGGGGGCTCTCCGCCACCGCTTTTGCATATCTTTTACATGGTGGGCTATCCGCCGCTGCTTTTACATGCATTTAACATAGGGAGATTTCCGCCGACACCTTTATATGGAAGGCTATCCGCCACTGCTTTTACATGCATTTAACATAGGGTGTTTTTCGCCGCTACTTTAACATGGAGGGCTATCCGCCGCTGCTTTTGCAGGTATTATACATAAGATGTTTTCCGCAAGGGAGAGAGAGAGAGAGTGAGAGAGAGAACAGACAGAACAAACAGAACAGAACAGAACAAACAGAACAGATAGAACAGAACAGAACAGAACAAACAGAACAGACAGAACAGAACAGAACAGAACGAACAGAACAGAACAGACAGAACAGAACAGAACACACACACAAACCAACAAACAAACAAACAAACAAACAAACAAACAAACAAACAAACAAACAGACAGACAGACAGACAGACATACAGACAGACAGACAGATAGTCAGATAGACAGACCGTCGAAACTTTCCAGGAACTTGACGGAAAAAAAAACAAAAAAAAATTAGTAACAGTTTTTATAATTATATAATAATTTTACATTTGCCACAGCGCAATGCCAACAATTTAGATTTTTATGGAAATAACATTCAGGAATTTTCTTAAATTTACTTAACTTTGGTTCTTGCCCAATAGGAATACTGCAGATAGTTTCTTCATCAAAGAACTTCCTTTGACATATATCTTGGGTGCTCATTAGCAATTTACTACATGGTTTAAATATTATTAATTTCATGGAGACTTATATACCCTCGGTCCCATTCAAGACAGTGATATTCTTCGGCCCAAGTCACAGTTTTCAAATTTTCAGCACTTAACAAATTTTTCTTAAATGGAGATTTAAATAGATAGTTTGAACAACGAATCTCATCATAAATCGACAATTCTTTTGGAATGTAACCAAAGGAGCAGTGATATCCTTCAATGTCCACAAAAAGAGCGGTGCCACCTTCAGCCATGACAAGACAGTAAAGGATGTATGAAAGTTAAATGGTAGCTACACCACTTACCCCCGCTCAAATGTTATCTAACCTTCCGAGCAAACATTAAAGTATGGATGAGGATTTTGCTTTAAAACGAGACTTGCCAGACTACAACATTTAGTTATCGTCTATAATGGATTCTTCAAATAGTGCATTAAACCAGCATGTTAAGAAATTACACAAGAGCTGTTGCGAGAGGATAAATGAGCAATATTATTTAGCTATGCACAGTCGCCCACAATGGAGTAACTTCTATCAAGACCAAGCAGAGCGTTATGGAAGAGGTGCAGACGCCTGTGTAGATTTTTTTGAAACTTTCAACTTGATGAATCTGGTGTATGAATTCAACAGAGATGGTTTTTTTACGGAACTAATAAGTTTAAAGGCCTATGTTACAGACCCTACAGTATTGGATGCAATCAATATGATCGATGAGGAACTTGCAGAACCCATTAACATGTCGACTTAATGTACTAATGGTAGTAGATACTAGAGTTACAAATAAAAAAGTAAATAAAATTAATATTTATAGATGGCGATTTTGAATGATATATACACTTCGGTGTAGTTGGAAGCAAAGCTGGTTCTTTATCTAGTTCAATTATGGGTTTGGAAGAATATTTTCTTAGAAACTCTGCCTTTTCTGTTCCCTTGACATAAACAAATTGGACGTCTTCAGTAATTTTCATAACAATATCATCAAAATGATGAAGAGGGGTAGATCCTAGGTTCCAGTTTATACAATGATGATTATTCATTAACCAATTAGCTTGCTGGTACAGTTTTGGGGCAAGTAATTTTATTGCAAAGGGCTGTTTGAAAACATAGTGGCATATCTTGTCACCATCAAAGGCTGCTAATTCCTTAGGAATAAATTTATTATCTTCATCCTTAAATCCTTGTATATCCATAACAATTTTGGAACACATCCTAATTAATGTTTAAAGCAGAAAAATTTTTAAACATAGAAAACTTTTTAGAATGGTTTTTAATATCCTTTTTAAGTATATTTAACTTATAAATAAAAGCATATAATCGTTCACAGAACTCTTTTTCTAACGGCATGCTAACAACTACTAAGCTTCTTAAATAATTAAATACATTTTTTATATTAATCATAAGTAAGTGTGGTAGGGGATTTAAAGTTGCTTTACTATTTTTGTTAGTGGATTATAACTGAATATTTTATCATGGATAATGAGACAATACGCAGCGGTTTTGGCAGGTATTTTTTCCTTTGTTTCAAATTCAATCCTCATAGTTACTGGACCAGTTTGTAACAAATCTCTTTGGTGTGAACAATTTATGTAGGAAATAGGCGCATTACTCTTAAACTCGGTAAGACTAAAAAGTGGTTCCGTTGGTGAGTTATAATATACTTGACGAAAATCACAAAACATTTCATAGAGTGTAGCGAATTTGTTGTTTTTAAAATCGAGTTGAAGGTCGTTATAGGGATATCTTTCAGAGTTTAAAAATACATTTATATTTCTTAATTCACAGTAATCAAATTTACTCATATCCATTTTTATATTGCCACGCCTATTCTTTTGGAAAGCGATTAAAACATGACGGGGTGTTTCAACCTTGGTAGAAGTTTTTACAGGCCAATTATGCCTTGTAGTTTCTAGTAATTCAGGATATTCAACTAGCTCCCAACTTCGAAAAGTAATTAGTATGTCACTGTTTTTCTCGACAAGTTTCGTTAATGCCAATTCTTGGGGGATTGCCGGAGTAAGATGTGAAACCCTCCAACAAAGCCTTGTGATTACAATTTTTGCTGTTTCCTCTGCCTCGGTAGTGCGCAGTAACGAATCGACAGAATCATTACTTCTAATTAAGATAAGCTCTTGTTGAGAATTCAGAATAATTTTATTGTAATCTTCAAAGAACCCTGAATACATCTTTAATGGAATGCACAAAGAGACGTTTCCTTTGGCATCTGTCATAATTTTTTCAGTTGCTTTCGCTTTTGGATACCAGCCGGCATTTTCCAATTTTGCGCTTTCGTTTTGGTTAAACGACGTATAACCCTTAAGTGTAGAAGTGATGCCGAGATCTCTAACAGAGTCAATAGTAACACCGTTTAAAACATAACGCATTTCTTTAAACAAGAAGGCTGGGGCATTGTTGACTAAGACAGTGTTTGCTAACGGTGCACCATCCTCTTTGGTAACTTGTAATTCCAAATATATTTTACTTTTGCAGGGCAAGGGATCTGCTGCAAGGCAATACGAATTTCATCATTTGGTCCAAGTTTTGTTGGATTAAAGGGATCGAAGGAAAATACCTCCCAACTTAATATTAAATCATCGACAAGAACATTTTCTTTCACGTTTAGATACTCCATATTTTATTTCATTTTAAAACCTTAACTTATAAGAAACTGACGATTTAACGGTGTTAGTCTTTGCGAGTTCTGTTTATTATTGAGAAAATTACGATTGTTTTCTTTCTTATTAAGCTTTCCACTAAAATATTGATTTTTCCTGTTATAAATAATAATCACCATCGTTCATCAAATTTTTTAAGATGTAGTCTTAAAGTTATGGTTTCTTCTTTAAAATTAACACGTTCTCCCATTTAAGTATGAACCTTCAGCGATACTGCAGTTGATATTTATTGAGTTTACTTTAATTATTTCACCAGGTCGTTCAGAAATATGAATTTCCCTCGAATCTAGTATTTGATTTTGAAATCCCAACAATGTGCCTATAGAGCCGTCTCTAAAAATAATAGTTTCGGAGCATTTAATTACTGAACGCAACGTGTTCATATTAGCGTGAAGATAAAATGAAATTTGTTTTTCTTCAAATTTGTCTTGCAGTAATTTGTTGATATTATCAATTTCATAACGTCCTGGCGGAATAGTTATAAATTCACCAGTTTCACCGTAAAAGAAACGATTATTACTATCATCAATGTTGGGAATTGCATTAAATGTTTCAAAATTTACAAGTCCAATAACATAATCAATATTTTCTTCTAGATATATGGGAGGGTGAAATTCAGTAGTTAAGATGGCCGAATTGCCGCTAATAACAAAACTAGAGGACATGTCCCTTTAATATTTCGCAAATGAATAAATCTTTATTGGGGATCATGTGTTATTATAAAGAAATATTAGACACAACTGTCCACAATTTGTAGCGTTAAAATCTTGAAACCTGTTATAATTATAATTTATAACATTTTTATTTTTATCGCTAAAGAAATATGTTATTAATTCAGCGGGTGGTCGCAGATTACCATAACTATCAAAATATATTATTTGTTTTTTTTTTATGTAGGCTGTCCAATGAGTTCCATTACCACTATAATCATCTAGATTAATAATACCACTTTCAGTCTTCTTAATTTTTTTAGGAAGCTTATTTCTCATAAATATACCTCTAAACTTGGAAATTTGTAGAAATTTTATGTATTTTAGTAAATCATAATTAGTAAGAGTCTTTATGGGTATATGTTTTAGCAGTTTTTTGAATAGGGTTTCAAATACAAACCGCATCCTGTTTTATATAGTTTTAAATACAGCCCGCTTCCTTTTTGTCCTATTGCTATAGCCTCCATCGTTTGATTGTGTCTTTTATCTTCTTCTAATTTTTGTTTCGCTGCTCTAGTATCATTTATGGCTTTTGCTACTCCTGCGGCACCTTCTCCTAGGGCGCCTAAAGCTGACAGACCCGCAAATAATGGTATAAGTGGTATAAATCTACCACTCTTTGGAATAGGTATTACTCTTCTTTTAGATATTCGAACCCTACCACTTTTTTTAACTGATTTCACGGCTGTTTTAATACCCTCAAGTAAACTTTTAAACTGCTTTCCCTTAAGTCCTTTTCTAGCTTGTGCAATAGCTTGATGCAAGGTTATTCCTTTTCCCTTGGTCTTTCTTCTTTTTAGACCCATATCCAACTTTCTTTTAACATTCATAGTGACACAAATGAATAACGCTGCCACATTTTCTCCAAAACTAGCGTCCTTTGCTCTGAATCGGGCTATTGCTTTCTCAGACAGTAATTTCTCGGCAAAGTTCCTTCTGTTTATATCGTTTGATTGCGAATATGCAATGTCGTGCTCTTTGCAATCCTCGTCTAATAAATTTATTCCCTTGTCACCTCTTGATAATCTTTTTTCTAATTTTGTCCCAGGTCCACAGAAATTGTAACCAGGAAGATGTAATTCAAAGGGCAATTTATTGATAAGAGTGTTTAGTAAACCAGATCCTCTTTGCTTGTCGTTCGATTTGTAAGTAACACGTTTGTTGTGTGATTGAAACATTATATAGAGAAAGTCTTAACATAAAATGATTAGTTTTAGTTTGACAGTGACTTGAGTACTTTTATATAATATGAGAGTTGAAAAGCAACCATACTCTGTAATAATTAAGAATCATGATACATCAACAAATATATTAAGAAAACATGGAAGACTGTTCGAAGGAAGTAGCAAAAGATGTTTGATTATCGGTCCGTCAGGTTGTGGTAAAACGAATGTTGTAATCGGCTTAATTAAAGATCCCAACGGTTTACGATTTGAAAATTTATATATTTATTCAAAATCTTTGTATCAGCCCAAGTATGAATATTTAAGAACACTTTTTAAGCCAATAAAGGAAATTGGTTATTACGAATCCGAGGATGAAGAAAATATAATTTCACCCCAAGAAGTAATGCCAAACGCAATAATAATTTTTGACGATATAGTTTGTTGTAATCAGACAATTGTAAAGGATTACTTTTGTTTTGGAAGGCATAGAAATACCGATTGTTTCTACTTGTGTCAAACATATTCTTCTATTCCTAAGCAGCTAATTCGTGACAATGCAAATTTAATTGTTATTTTTCAACAAGATAATACAAATTTAAAACATGTTTAAAATGATCACGTAAACGGTGATATGACATTTAATCAGTTTAAAGAAATGTGTTTATCGTGTTGGCAAGAGAAATTTGGATTCATGGTAATAGATAAAGATTCCGGTATAAATTCAGATAGATATCGAAAAGGTTTCGATTCATACATTTACTTATAAAAACAACATAACTAGACAAAAACAGCTATTTCAAAATATACAGTCATGAATAAACAATTAGCAAGACAAATTGTTAAATCAAGGAAGGCAGTTAAGAAAAAATATCAAGCTTTAAAAAATGCAGAATTTGAGTCTCATTCGAGGCTGGAAGAAACTTATAAACCAATAACACAACCTTTGCAAGAATTAATTTCAACCATTGGTAAAATTGAACCTGCTGTCATAAAAGACGAGGAGTCGTCATTTACAAGATTTTATAAAACATCAACCCCCCAAAGAACAAAAAACATAAGAAAAACTGGGAAAACCCCAGTTCTGCCAACAGAAATACCCTCCTTTTTTGATACTAGCGTTGCTTCAGTGAGTCATATCTCAACCATACAAGAAACGAGCGTTATAGCTGAGACAGAGCCATTATCTTCATCATCTTATTCAACGAAAGGGAATCTTTCAGATCTATTGGAACAAACTAGACAAACAATCCAGACTTATGTTGGTACACCTGGGTATCAAGATAGGCTAAACGACTTTCACAACTTACCTCGTAAATACATTGATGAAGGTGTCAAGGATTTAGAACATACGTTTGATCACCATTATGGTATAGTTCATGATTTGGAAACTGAAAAATTTTTTTTGGGACTAACACAAGAACCTGTAGAAATTATTGGGAAAGATATTAAAGTAAAAGAGATTACCTATCAAGGCACCCCCGGTTTATATGAATTAATATTTAAAAAAGATCCAAAAGGTTATAGTGCTAAAGACTTGGATAATTATATGGATATTCTAGCACGAACTAATGCATATCGTAGGAATAATAGTCCTGACGAGCAAGTTCAAGGAAATGGGTAGCGTAAGTATGTAACAATAATTGGACCATACTTACAAAAAAAAGGAATAACAAAAACAAGAGCTCTTAATCCTGCAGCCGAAAGGTTTATCTCAACATTCACAAGACGTAAGGCTCCATATAGAGTTCAAAAAACAACTTTAAATACAGAAGGATCAGGTTTAACTCTAAAAATTAATAAAAATAATACTGATTATGTATATTGGGATAATGTTAACGAGCTTGTTGATAGACTTCGTTTATTGGTGGCCTCAACGAATGCGGGCCATACCGGTCATAATAATGAAGCAATATCAATCATTGAGGAGCTCAAGGAGGCAAACGTTATCATATAAGAGATGGTTACACCTGTTTCAGAACACTTACAAAATGACTATCGACAAATTTGGTCGCCACATTTCAAAACAGTTCGAAACAAATAGTATAGAAATTAAAGATCTCGTTAAAAAAAGTTGAAAATGAAGTATCCAATAATATTTCAAAAAATTTAAATTATATTGAACACAAGGTAGTTGAACACTTTAAATATGAATTGCAACAAAATCACTTGGAAACTTCGAATTTTAAAAAATAATTAACGATGCAAAATAAACGTTGAAAATATTAGCAATGTGACGAAAAAGCTAAAATTTTGTGAAGATCAAGTACTAACATTAGAGCAAAAATATACACAGGAAAAAAATCCCAGCAAGGAAACTATAAAAAATATCAACAAGAGAATATTAAATTCTGAGGTTAAGAGAGAGAGAAACAAATAAGTGCCCTTGATAGTTTACAACAAGAAACTCAGAAGATACTAGTTAAATTACAAACTAATATAAAGGATGTCATAAATATCGATGACATTCAAAAAAAGTTAACAAGTGATCTTATAACAAAGTTTAAAAAATTTTCAAGTGCTGTTTACGATAGGATTTCTATGGAGGTGGAAAATTTCAAAGATGTTCATGATGGAATGAATAAAAATACAAAAACTATTAAAAGAACTTTGAATTTACACTTAATGGTTCACAAAAAGAACGATGAAAAATTAGTAGTGTTAAAAGAACAATTCAACATTATGTCACAACAAATTTCTGAATTAAAATCGATAGAATATTTAAATAAGGAAGATATAGAAAATATTAGAACAACTTTACAAAAGAATAACAATATCTCATTAAAAGTTTCTGACATTGAAAAAAAAGTTGGTGAAATAAAGAACTTTGGTACAGATTTGAATATGAATGTAAATCTTAATAAAATTATTCAAGATATTAAATTATTGGAAGAACTCGTTACAAGTGAACATATAACTTTGAAAGCGAATATTGAAAAGATTAATCAGATTATGGCAACAAAAATTAAGGAAGTAGTATTTTTCAATGCAAAGGAAAAAATTAAAGCCTTTAGAAGAAATGTTGAAAATCTAAATACAACTAAAGCAGAAATAGTGGATAGTTTTCTTAATAGTTGACAAATTTATGAGCTGCCTTTATCAGAAAGGCGGATTGTTACTAGTATTCATTCTGTCTTGCAAAGTATCATTAAAAAGTTAACTGAGGAACTGCATAAGTTCGATGAAGGGATGGGTGAACTAGACACTATACTTAATGCTACATCACTAAAATATTTAAACACTAAAATTAAAGATAATCTTGATGATGTAAGCAAAAATATTGATAAAATTGTGGAATATTTTAAAGAAGAGGATAAAGTAATTTTAAGTGAAAAGCTTAAAGAATGGGATAACACATATAAAAGCTATTGGGATAGTTATCATCTTAAAACATAATGTCTCTCGCTAAGGAAACAGTTGTCGACGAATTACATAAACCTGCTAGGAAAAATTACAAAAGGAGAAGAGTGGTTATTAGGGGCTTGAACGACTTGTGGCAGGCTGATTTGGTAGAAATGCTTCCCTATGCTAAATTAAACAGAGGATCTCGATATATTTTGATAGTAATAAACACATTTTCAAAATACGTCTGAGCTCAACCCCTTAAAAGTAAGCAAGGAAAAGAGGTTACTCGAGCTATGAAAACAATATTAGATAAAAACAATACACCAACAAATTTACAGACTGATTTAGGCAAGGAGTTTTACAATAAAGATTTTTAACAGCTTATGAACGAGTTTAAAATCAATCATTATAGCACTTTTTCCAACCTGAAAGCAAGTATAGTTGAGCGCGTTAATCGAACTCTTAAAAATATTATGTGGAAATATTTTAGTAATCAAGGTAGTTATAAATGGTATACAGCGTTGCCAAGTATCATTGAAAAATATGATAATACCACTCATAGCACTATAGGATATAAACCTGTTGACGTTAACCCAGGAAATGAAAAAACGATATTACAAAATTCTTTCACTTTTAAAAAAATAGTCGATTTGGATTATAGAAAGTTTAAAGTTGAAGACTTTGTTCGCATTTCGAAGCAAAGAGAGTTGTTTGCAAAAGGTTATACACCCAATTGGTTGACTGAAATTTTTCAAATACGAAAAGTAAACCTGACAAACCCCACCACATATCTCCTGAAAGATGAGAAAAATGAAAATATTGAAGGCGGATGTTATCAAGAGGAGTTGCATATAGTTCAACATCCAGACGTATATTTAGTTGAAAAAATATTAAGAAAAAAAGGAAGTCAAGTATTTGTTAAATGGTTAGGTCTTGACAAATCTCACAATTCCTGGATTCCCAAAAAAGATGTTTTGTAATATATAAATCGAGAAATAAAACAATTATGTTAATCAAATGTATTTTTATTGGTAATTAAATTTAAACATATCATCACATATTATAATTCTATGTTTTTCATTTAAAACAGTAGAAAGTTCAATTTCACATTGTTGAGTTCGTCTTTTGAATCGTAGTTGGTCCAGATATTGGCTTCTAAAATTGCTTTTTCGAGCATTCCTATAAGCAAAAGACCATACCACGAGCATATCAACTTCATTTTGCTCACTGAAAGTCACTGTTTTCTTCGTATTTTCTTTTTGGTCCATTTTTCGTCATCAAATTTTGCAACTCGTTCGGAAATATTGTCAGTAACTCTAACATGGTGCATACGTTTTCGCTGTTTGGATTTTGGTTTGGATTTAAAACATTATATATATTTGCAAGCAAGTCCCCTGATTGTTTTAGACTAGTTTTAAACACATTGAAATATTGTGGAAACTCCTGTCTTTTAATTATTTGAATCCTATAATTAATTAGTTCCTTAAGAGTCCATAAGTTATCCATGGATTCACAAGCAAAAGCCATCACTTTTTTTAATTTTTATTACGGGCTGTTGCTGATACATTTTAAAATAAATTGTGAAGTTTTCAAATTTTACTGGAGTCGTGTCATCATTAAACGAATAAAAATAGCTGGTTAGAACGCCTTGATAAATAAGCAAGTTTTTCCACTCTTCTTTGGTCAGAAATATTTTGCAAATATTATGGCCGCCAATAACTACTTTGGGGGAAAAATTCTCCAAATTTAACCCAACACTTATCAATTTTGTTGAGGATTTGTTCAAGTAATAAATTTTAGCATTTAAAATTTTTTCATTAAATTTATTTTCACGGCTAACCTCACTTTTGTTTGTGGAATATCCCCAACCTTGATTAAATGTTGAATACATCTTGTTAGCGAAACTGTTGACTGAATAATAACCCAAGAATTACTTCTTATTATAGCTGCTACCCCACCAACGTTCTTCAGTTTCAAAGATTATTTTAAGCAATTTAATATTTTTTATATGTTTATTCTACAGGAAAACAAATATGTATAAACACGGATAGGGAAAATACAAGAATGATTATAGACAATGGTATTAATATTTTACAATTATTTTGGTTTTCTTGTAATATTTTGTCTTTCATTTTATATCGCCACAAACATTCGATTAGATCACAGTTGTTATGAAACTTATAATGTTCCTTAATAGGGCAGTCCTCGTATCTCCAATCAAATATTTCTATGCCACAATAATAGCAAACGCACACATCTTCGATCATCAGATAACAAAATCCGCAGACTGCTAATATTTCAGGCGACAATTTTTCTTTCCATCTTTTAAACGATCGTAGTCTTTGATCATATGTTCTATAAGATATGTTATCAATTTGTTTATCAAAAGATTCTAAACACATTATTCATTAGTTAAGACTGAAATAGTTCACAGCTGTGAATCTTAATATACTAACAATTGAGGAGATGATTACTAATCTTCTTGATTCCTAACCCACTCATATAGTAGGATATCCTGGTGACCCCATGCAAGACTATCAAAAGAGTTTGAAATCTTATAACGTTTATCATCTGTTGAACTTAGAGCTAGTTTATTTACTATCTCCGTAAAAATAGTATGTGCTCTAGATCTAAACAAATACATATTACAAAAAATTTGAGAGTTATTTTTAACAACATCCTTATAATGAATTAAATTTAACTGCTTATTAATGCTACTTTTTTTAACTCCTTTTGCTTTCTTAACTATAGTATTTGAAGTTTTAACGCAATAAGCTTTCGCTCCAGTGCCATAAAAACTTTCTATGGGTTCACCAGCATATTCATCTTTAAATTTACCTACTATGGATTTTGTTATTGGCATGTTATGCATATTATTAGATTTATAATTTGAGGTGTCAAATGCATCGACATGGCATCTGATATCCTCATATACATTTTCGGTTTCTATTTCCAAGTTAAAAGAGTCAGTATCTGTGTACAGTAATTTCACCTTTTCTTGATATAATGGTTTTAAAAAATCATAAAAGAAACTATACATTACCATTTTAGATATGTCCAGAATAGAGAATCCTGCATACACCGGCTTATCATATTCGATCAAAATTTTCTGCATTTGAATAGCAGCCAAGTTTTCATTATATAAAAAGGAATCTTTAAAATATGGTTTTGCAATGAGGTTCTGCGCGCCATCTTTTCTACCATTTTTTGCCCACTCTGTAACCAACCTTATGTCCATTCTTTTTTCCACATTTTCCATGGTTTTCCCGTATATACTATTATTGGCCAATTTATAGGTATTTCTTTAATTCGTTTTTAGATTCGTTTCTTAATTTTGTATTTAAATCTATATATTTTTTTAGCCATGGCGATTGAGTAAACTCTAAGATTCTGTGAATTTTAGTTAATTTTAGTCCATTTTGAAGACATTGTTTAAACAACGTGTAATGAATTACATATTTTTCCTTGTTTCTTAAATTTGGAATTAATTTTGAACATTTAGAATTGGGTGGTTCGTAATTTTCAGGGCAAAAAGGAAATTCGTTGTGCAAATCGTGTAAATCGACCGGATAAGTTAAATCAACTTCTAAAACATACCCCTTATCAGATGTATCGGAAATGTCTAGGATATTGAAATTGTCAATTTTCTCTGGAGATACCCAAGCAAAGTTACTTTCAGGAAGTGGTTGAGCCATCGCGAAACCATACAAATTTGTTGCGTCGACGTACAATATATACGTATCTGGTTTAGAGACATCATAAGTTGGCATGAATTTATTATTTGCTTCCGATTTTCTACAAGCACAGGTACTGACCCCTCCTCTTATACTATTTTTAAAAAAATGCAACATGTCAACATCCGCCAATAGTTCTAAATTCGTTCCAGTATATTTTAAAAAACAATCAAAACTATAACTAGGAAAACTCCAGATACGCCACTGGTTCTAGATTATATGTATTGAGACAAGTTTTCCTAAAATTTTGAAAGACATCAGCTAAAAGTAAAACATCAGATTTTAAATAAACATCAGAATATTCACAAAGGGATTTACACTCAAACAAATTCCATATATCTTTTGCTCGATCATAGTCTTGGTCACTAATATGTTCATCTAACAAGTCATTATAAAACTGTTCTTTTTCGGGTAAGGCATCATTGCATAATTTTGCATAACTATCGAGATGTGTGTAGGGAAAAACACCTTTTTGACGAATAAAATAAAATTTTGCCTTGTCCTTAAAATACTTTGATATTTCTATGCATTGATCGTCTTTTAAAGTTTCTGCTAGTTTTGATAACGAATATGGTAAAAATTGAAAGGAGTCTATAAAGCGAATGCCTAAATATTTTTTTATCTGCTTTCCGCTTTTTTTATGAAAATAAGAGTCTACTTCAATAAATTTTTCAAATGTTATAGACTTTTCCTTATTTTGTGCAATTACCTTCAACCGTTCTTTTTTTTGGCAGAGATTTTTAATAAATAGGTGAGCATCGTAATTTTTTAGGTTATGTAATATGACAGGAATAAAATTTGGTATCCTAAAATTTAAATTACACACTGAATGCGCAGGTCCCCTATAATTCCCCGTTAGATGACAATGTTCAGCAACTTTCTCGTCACCCGTTTTGATTATTTTTTTACAAATGTGACATTCGTTTGTATAATTATGACGTAATTTTTCCAATTCGCTTAAAGGGTGCATGGGTTTCGTATGTTGTAAATACTTGTTATAAATATCGTGAATATCTCTTTCGATCAAATTTATAAATACATTAGAACAATCCATACCCCGATAGAGTTTACATTTGGAAGCCTTATCGTTAAAAGAACATTTTACATAGTATGCAAAGGAGTACGGAATATGTTTTTACGTGTAAGGTTGGTTAGTTTCTAGATCGTTGGGCATATTATTTAAAGGCTTAAGGATACATTCGAAATCTGCGTAAATGACAAAGGGAGGTTCCATTTGTTTTTCAATATTTGTAAATTTCAAAATATTTCCAGGTATTGAGTTGCCAAATTTATCTATTTTGTTTTCTGTTGTTGGTAAATTAATACGAATATGATCGCAGTCATACATAGTATGTCTATTTAATTCTTCAATGGTTGAAAAATATATTAGACATCCGTCGCAGAAATGCTTTTTCTCGTGATGTATTGTTATTTGTCTAGAAACTAATCTAGACAAATCAAAAATTAAACAATAATGGAAATTCCCATCTTCATCGCTTATTAACAATAAATTAACATGATTAATTTGTTTGATCTTGGTATAATGTAAAGGTCCAATCACTTCATGCTTAGACTTAATATCATTTTTTAGTTTTTCTAAGCCATAAACATTAATTGAGATATTATTTTGTAATTCAAATTTTGAGATGTTCCTAATATTTACGGGTGTATCGACACCTGTGACATCTAATACTGTCGTAAAGTGTGGATATGAACTTGTCTCAAACTCCAATCCTGTAGGAGGGTGTAAGGCTGCCACAATTGACCAGAAAAAACAAAATTGGTCATTGTTCCTTATATTGACGATGGCTCCCTTCATCTGAATATCCCTGGGCAGTTCAATATGCGAGGAAGCTTTGAGTGGGTTATACTTATTAATGTTAACTTCAAAATGCAAAATGTTGACCAAGCTCCATCCTGTAAAAAAAGAAAAAAACTTTTGTAACTATTATCGAAAATTTAACCCAAGCAATAGAGTCATAATATCAAGATATAGTAATTAACTAATTTTTTATACCTGAATCTCTTTCTGCTATATCATCAGCTTTAACCTCGATTATCTCACTCATATCACCAATATACAGGGTTAGGTCAGAAGCCTGACAGTACTTTAAATTGCGTGTTGAAAGACTTTAGACTATGAATTCCATTCACCGGGTTTACACATAATCCAAATAATTCCAAATTTGTTTTCGTGCAGTTGTGTTTTTGAATCTCTACTTCTAATAAGTCTCTTAATTTCTGAAAAATGTCCCCAAAAAATTGCTTGACATTGATATGAAATCCTTCGGACTTGATTCTGTATGATATTATTCTTTCTTTAAATGCCGATTTGATGCTTTCAATTCCATTTGACAGTACGGCCGCAATATTTTTATGTTCATTTGAACGTAGATGACTTGTAAATAACATTTTAGGAAACATCTTTTTACAATCGACACAATATTTCGTTGCTGGTTCTAAAACAAAAAATAAATAACATATTAAAGATAACATATTATGGAAGAAGTGTGGCATTCGCATTTTGTTTTTTTTTTTACGATTGTTAGTAGTATTAGTACAATTAATATAAAATATTGGTATTACCTGTGTTCTTAGAAGTTTTCGGTCTTTTTACTTTCATATCAGATATTTGCTGTTTGTTTCGGCTCATATCACAGGACTTTCGCAAATGACGTAGTAAACTGTCTTTTCTACTAAACGATTTCTTGCAAGTTTTGCACACGAATGCCATTTTCTCTGTCTTAAAATTTGTCTTAAACTTTGTCATGCAACCTTTGACTAACCAGTTCTAATTGAATATTATTTCACACAAATTTACCTTTAATAAGGAAAAAAAATTGTGGGAGGAATTTAAACTACAATAACAAAATACTAAGAAAAATTCTGGGCTATAACGTTAACACTTGTTCCAAATACTTCCATAACTTTAGCCCATTTTTGTCTTTCACTACCTGTAAAATTTTTTGAATGGATGTTGTAAAAGTCATTTAAACAGAATTGTAAGCTCATTAAAGTCGCTTTAGTTTTACGTTTATTTCTTTGTTTATCTAATACAGATTTTTGGATACTTAACTCATTTTTACTTTCTTCCGTTTGCGTTTGTGCGTTCAAACGCGTATTACTTGTTTGTGTTGAAATTGAATTAAATTGTTTAGGAGTATTAATTATTGACCCTATATTCGACTGTGATGACACGTTACAAGGAATTAATTCATTATTAGGCACATCAAAATCATTTACAATATTGTTTTCTGCTGAATCCAAACCACCTTGATCTAATAAATACTTCTGGTTTAGAAGCAACCTTTGATAAATCTGATAATTCTAAAGGGTTATCTCTAAAAAGTTCAAAATTATTTTCAAAGCTTTCCTCTAAATTTGACGATACTACGTTATCCTGGAAAAGTGTTCCTTGAATAATTTGATCAATTTCCGAGGTAAAACATAAATCTTGATCAAAAAGGTTACACTCTTGAGCGTTAAACTGAGGCGAAAAACAAATAAATTCCTTGTTTATACAAATATCATCACTCACCTTTTCTGTCGAAATTAGAATATTTTGTAATATATTAATGTGCGGTTTCACAGAGTCACTAGACGAGGTATTCATTACACACACGCTTAAGTAAAGAACACAACGCGAATTGCTTATTTATAGTAATAATAACTGATCCTGTTCCATCGTTTAATATTGAAAGGTCACTTGCGCGATTGTCCGAGACCAGTATATTAATTAACATGTTTTAATTTTTTGAAATTTAGCAAATGTCATGGAAATAAATCCTGTGTTGCTGTTTAAAAATAAAAGCTTACTTGTGATCGCTCGAGGCTAATATTTTAAATTTCGTAAATGTCATATAGTTAAATAGAGATTATATCTACTAATCATTCTTGTTAAATATAAAGTAAAATGTTTTCCTATTAGATTTTTATTGCTATTGATTATGAATAATGTTTCAAAGTGTTTCTAATATACTACCACTTTTTTTTTGTAACATTTCTTTTAGTAACTATTTGTGTTTATCTCTAAGTGTGGAAATCACCCTTCTTCCTATTTGTTTTCTTTATTGTCTCTAAAGATATGACCCATATTTAGCATTTATCATATCTTTTCTTTTCTGTATAGGAAAATTGTTTTTCTTTGTTTCTTTGGGTCGTCGCGTTAAGAGAAAGTTGATTTGTTAAGGCAGATTTAAGAATAAGACAGAAAGGGTAAATGTTAATGTCTGTTTTAATCCTGTTTATACACAGTATATATAGGGCCCGTTCGTATGCAATCGATACCAGTAACAATTATGTTTACTAGAGTAAATAATATATCAATCCTGCTTGACGAGAGCTGGAATGAGATCGCACCACCCGTTCCAATCGACTATAGTTGGGACGGGCCAACTCCACCCGTTCCAATCGACCACAGCTGGGACGAGCAAAGACCACCCGTTCCAATCGATCGCAGCTGGGACGAGCAAAGTCCACCCGTTCCAATCGACCCCAGCTGGGACGAGCAAAGTCCGCCTGTTCCAATCGATCACAGCTGGGATGAGCAAAGTCCACCCGTTCCAATTGACCACAGCTGGGACAAGCAAAATCCACCCGTTCCAATCGACCACAGCTGGGACTTAGACCCTCCAACCAAGACCTATGATCCGCTGCCATACGTTCTAGCAAACAACATAATTAGACTGGTCCCTCCAAAGATGTCGAAGTCCGCCAGGAAGGTCTTTCGAAAAGCCGAGAGAGACCGAATGTCCCAATTTATCCTGGCGGAACAGACACAGAGGGGTTGGAACGTTGGCTGTCATTAAAATAAGTTGGGATGGGCACCTGTTTCAATCGACCACAGCTGGGGTCTAAACCCTTCAGCCAAGACCTATGATCCACTACTCATACGTTCTAGCGAACAACATAATTATACAGATCCCTCCAAAGATTTCGCAGTGCGCCAGGAATACCTTTCGAGGCCGAGAGAGATGGAATGGTCAAATAAATCCTGGCGGAACAGAGTGACTGGAACATTTACTAATATTAAAATAAATTAATATTTTCTATTATTTTATTGTTTGTTTTGTAGGTAAAATATATGGATTGTAATAAAACATTTGTGTACATACTATTTACTCTTTATTATGCATATAATTTCGAATTATTGAAATATTATCTTTTAAGCCTAATATTCTAAATTCTAACATTAATTTTAACAAATTTTTAGTCTCCAAAAACTCCTTACACGCAGCGGCTCCTTTTTTACATAGATCTGCATGCTCTGTTTCTGTGATATACAAATCCAGATCTTGTGCCTCGGTGTCGTTACCAGTTCGAGCATAGAACCGTGAATATAATTCTGATATTAGAAAGTTCTCATACATTTCACTAATTAATATCTTCATGTTAGGCATAATTGCAATCTTGCATTAACATTCTACTCGATATTCGATTCTTTTTATCCTACTTCACTTAAGTGGGGATTAAGAATTTATTAAGGAATAATCTTATAGTATATAGTATGTAGTACTAATTATAATGCGATGCTGTGGTTTTATGTAAATGCTTGTAAAAGCAGCGGCGGAGAGCCCTCCATGTTAAAGTAGCGGCGAAAAACACCCTATGTTAAATGCATGTAAAAGCAGCGGCGGATAGCCCTCCATATAAAAGTATCGGCGGAAATCTCCCTATTTTAAATGCATGTAAAAGCAGCGGCGGATAGCCCACCATGTAAAAGATATGCAAGAGCGGTGGCGGAGAGCCCCCCATGTTAAAGCAGCGGCGGAAATCTTCCTATGTTAAATGCATTTAAATCGGGCGGCGGATAGCCCCCCATGTTAAATCAACGGTGGTGTGGCGGATAGCCCTTATACTACCTACTTCTTTATTTTGGACATATTTAAAACAATAATGTATAGTTTCTTTTACGACTTTTCAAAACCTTTATATCAAGAGAAAGTTAAATTACTGTACACAGATACAGACTCGTTCATCCCATCGAAAGCTTTTATGGTACAGGAGCGAAAGCTTACTGCGTTCAGACTAAAAATACTTTGCTTTAAAAAGCAAAAGGAATTTTAAAAAGTAGCATTACTAAACAGTTAAATTTGACACATTACAAGGATGTTGTTGAAAATAACTCTAAGATTTTTTGTACCATGTATTGTTTAGATCTCGGTCACATACTATTTTTACAGAGCTGGTACACAAATTGACTCTAAGCTCAACTAACACTAAACGATTTAAGGTGCCAAACTTTTTTGATAGTCTTGCATGGGATCACCAAGATATTCCTTTGTATGAATGGTCTAAGGATCATGAAGATTGGTAATCCCCTCTACTTTTATTTTTAGTATATTAAGAGCTTACGGGACTGTGAAATATTTCAGTTTTAATTAATAATGTGCTTAAAATCTTTTGACAAGTATTTCTATAGCAGCTATGACCAACGAATAATTTCGTTTAAAAAATGGAATGGAAAATTATCACCTTGCAGTACGGCCGCAATATTTTTATGTTCATTTGAACGTAGATGACTTGTAAATAACATTTTAGGAAACATCTTTTTACAATCGACACAATATTTCGTTGCTGGTTCTAAAACAAAAAATAAATAACATATTAAAGATAACATATTATGGAAGAAGTGTGGCATTCGCATTTTGTTTTTTTTTTACGATTGTTAGTAGTATTAGTACAATTAATATAAAATATTGGTATTACCTGTGTTCTTAGAAGTTTTCGGTCTTTTTACTTTCATATCAGATATTTGCTGTTTGTTTCGGCTCATATCACAGGACTTTCGCAAATGACGTAGTAAACTGTCTTTTCTACTAAACGATTTCTTGCAAGTTTTGCACACGAATGCCATTTTCTATGTCTTAAAATTTGTCTTAAACTTTGTCATGCAACCTTTGACTAACCAGTTCTAATTGAATATTATTTCACACAAATTTACCTTTAATAAGGAAAAAAAATTGTGGGAGGAATTTAAACTACAATAACAAAATACTAAGAAAAATTCTGGGCTATAACGTTAACACTTGTTCCAAATACTTCCATAACTTTAGCCCATTTTTGTCTTTCACTACCTGTAAAATTTTTTGAATGGATGTTGTAAAAGTCATTTAAACAGAATTGTAAGCTCATTAAAGTCGCTTTAGTTTTACGTTTATTTCTTTGTTTATCTAATACAGATTTTTGGATACTTAACTCATTTTTACTTTCTTCCGTTTGCGTTTGTGCGTTCAAACGCGTATTACTTGTTTGTGTTGAAATTGAATTAAATTGTTTAGGAGTATTAATTATTGACCCTATATTCGACTGTGATGACACGTTACAAGGAATTAATTCATTATTAGGCACATCAAAATCATTTACAATATTGTTTTCTGCTGAATCCAAACCACCTTGATCTATAAATACTTCTGGTTTAGAAGCAACCTTTGATAAATCTGATAATTCTAAAGGGTTATCTCTAAAAAGTTCAAAATTATTTTCAAAGCTTTCCTCTAAATTTGACGATACTACGTTATCCTGGAAAAGTGTTCCTTGAATAATTTGATCAATTTCCGAGGTAAAACATAAATCTTGATCAAAAAGGTTACACTCTTGAGCGTTAAACTGAGGCGAAAAACAAATAAATTCCTTGTTTATACAAATATCATCACTCACCTTTTCTGTCGAAATTAGAATATTTTGTAATATATTAATGTGCGGTTTCACAGAGTCACTAGACGAGGTATTCATTACACACACGCTTAAGTAAAGAACACAACGCGAATTGCTTATTTATAGTAATAATAACTGATCCTGTTCCATCGTTTAATATTGAAAGGTCACTTGCGCGATTGTCCGAGACCAGTATATTAATTAACATGTTTTAATTTTTTGAAATTTAGCAAATGTCATGGAAATAAATCCTGTGTTGCTGTTTAAAAATAAAAGCTTACTTGTGATCGCTCGAGGCTAATATTTTAAATTTCGTAAATGTCATATAGTTAAATAGAGATTATATCTACTAATCATTCTTGTTAAATATAAAGTAAAATGTTTTCCTATTAGATTTTTATTGCTATTGATTATGAATAATGTTTCAAAGTGTTTCTAATATACTACCACTTTTTTTTTGTAACATTTCTTTTAGTAACTATTTGTGTTTGTCTCTAAGTGTGGAAATCACCCTTCTTCCTATTTGTTTTCTTTATTGTCTCTAAAGATATGACCCATATTTAGCATTTATCATATCTTTTCTTTTCTGTATAGGAAAATTGTTTTTCTTTGTTTCTTTGGGTCGTCGCGTTAAGAGAAAGTTGATTTGTTAAGGCAGATTTAAGAATAAGACAGAAAGGGTAAATGTTAATGTCTGTTTTAATCCTGTTTATACACAGTATATATAGGGCCCGTTCGTATGCAATCGATACCAGTAACAATTATGTTTACTAGAGTAAATAATATATCAATCCTGCTTGACGAGAGCTGGAATGAGATCGCACCACCCGTTCCAATCGACTATAGTTGGGACGGGCCAACTCCACCCGTTCCAATCGACCACAGCTGGGACGAGCAAAGACCACCCGTTCCAATCGATCGCAGCTGGGACGAGCAAAGTCCACCCGTTCCAATCGACCCCAGCTGGGACGAGCAAAGTCCGCCTGTTCCAATCGATCACAGCTGGGATGAGCAAAGTCCACCCGTTCCAATTGACCACAGCTGGGACAAGCAAAATCCACCCGTTCCAATCGACCACAGCTGGGACTTAGACCCTCCAACCAAGACCTATGATCCGCTGCCATACGTTCTAGCAAACAACATAATTAGACTGGTCCCTCCAAAGATGTCGAAGTCCGCCAGGAAGGTCTTTCGAAAAGCCGAGAGAGACCGAATGTCCCAATTTATCCTGGCGGAACAGACACAGAGGGGTTGGAACGTTGGCTGTCATTAAAATAAGTTGGGATGGGCACCTGTTTCAATCGACCACAGCTGGGGTCTAAACCCTTCAGCCAAGACCTATGATCCACTACTCATACGTTCTAGCGAACAACATAATTATACAGATCCCTCCAAAGATTTCGCAGTGCGCCAGGAATACCTTTCGAGGCCGAGAGAGATGGAATGGTCAAATAAATCCTGGCGGAACAGAGTGACTGGAACATTTACTAATATTAAAATAAATTAATATTTTCTATTATTTTATTGTTTGTTTTGTAGGTAAAATATATGGATTGTAATAAAACATTTGTGTACATACTATTTACTCTTTATTATGCATATAATTTCGAATTATTGAAATATTATCTTTTAAGCCTAATATTCTGTAGATGGTAGATGTTGGCTCACCCGACATCGCCCGGTGTAATACCATCGCATCGGCTTAGGTGGCGTGAAGTTGCTCTTTGAGCTAACGTTTCGTCACTGTGCCGATGTCTCCGGTTTCCAGGGTGGGAAATATACAAAAAATGCTGTGATGATGGTTCCAAGATCAATAAATTCCGGAGTTAAAAACGCCCCCCGATCGGATCTCCGGGTGGGGGCGGGTCCTGGCGCCTTATCAAGCGAGATTATCCAATCGTCCACCATGTCCAGTAGCCATGCGGGTCCTTCGAACAATATTCTAAATGGAAATGGTGTGAAAACTGGAGTTGTTAAAAGACCCGAGATTAGCAACTTCCAAATTGACTTCTGCAATATAAGAGGACTGAACTCCAACATCAATGCAGTCCATCAACATCTACAATCTACCAAACCTCATGTACTTGCACTAACCGAAACCAAAGTCAGATCATCGATTAGTACGGTCAGCTATTTATATCCTGGGTACGACTTTCATCACCGATTTAGGCGGAATTCTGGCCTTTGTCTCTTTGTCCGGAGTGATATTTCTTGTCAACGAGAGGAGACACTCGAGTCTAACGACTTTGATGTAATGTGGTTTAAAATATCAACGCAGAGAATTACTAAATTCATCTGCTGCCTTTACCGGCCGCCAAGCGATACCCATTATAGAGACTTGTTCTCCTCTCTTGCTAATACTATCGACTTTTTGCAAACCCACCATCCCAATTCCGAAGTTATCATCCTTGGCGACTTCAACATTCATAATGTCAACTGGCTCAAATACTCAAACATGACTGACGAACAAGGTCGTGAAGCCGAATCCTTTGCCATCAGCTCTGGCCTCACCCAGCTGGTGGGTGAACCAACTCGGATTCCAGACCGAGATGGTGATTTTGCTAGTTTGTTGGATCTTTTCTTAACTTCAAACCCCGACTTGTACACTGTCACCGTGAAGCCGCCGTTAGGAACGTCTGACCACAACCTTATTTCGGCACTGAACAAACTACCAATTAGTGCTGAAGAGCCTCCTAAACCACGCAAGATATGGCATTATACATCAGCTAAGTGGGAGGACCTAAGGGACCATTTTCGAACCTTTCCTTGGCGGGACGTTTGTTTTACCTCTGATGATCCATCCATCTGTGCAACAGAAATATCGGAGGTTATCCTTACTGGTATGGAAGCCTTCATCCCTTTCTCAAAAAAGTGCCCTTCTAACGGCAAGCCTTGGTTTTCCAAAAATTGCGAACGAGCTGTTAAATCAAAAAATTATTTCTACCGACAATGGCGTAAAAATCCTACCGCCGAAAATCGTACCATCTTTGTTAACGCTCGAAACCAATGCAAGCAAACGATAAACCAAAGCAAAGAAGCACACAACCAGAGGATCAGAGACAAACTTCTTGAATGTCCTAGCGGCTCAAAATCATTTTGGTCGGTAGCTAAGGCCAGTCAGAACTTTACCAAGTCAACCATTCCACCTCTAACACGTTCTGATGGCACCATTGCGACCAAAGCACAGGAAAAAGCAAACTTACTGGCGGAACTATTCTCTTCACATTCAACGGTAAATTTTCAGGGAAGTACTCCACCGAACATTACCCCTGTAGAATCGAGAATGCCCGAGATTGTCTTTCGCCACCGCCATGTTAAGCGAATCTTGAGGAGTCTCGACACTAAAAAGGCTTCTGGTCCTGACGATATTCCAGTCATTGTAATTAAGAAATGCGCTGACGAACTGACACCGGTATTTTGTAGGCTTTTTAACTTATCCTACAAAAAAGGAATATTTCCTTCTTGCTGGAAAACTGCGAGAGTCCAGCCCATACCCAAAAAAGGCAAGAAGACCTTGCCAAACAACTATCGTCCAGTCGCATTGCTCTCGGTTATATCAAAAGTTATGGAGAAGGCTATCAACGAAAAATTACTAAAATACCTGGAAGGCTTCAACATTATTAGTGACCGCCAGTATGGATTCCGTAAGTCTAGATCAACAGGAGACCTTCTCGCTTATGTTACTCATGTTTGGAATAACGCAATAGAACACCATGGGGAGTCCCGGGCGGTAGCACTGGATATTTCCAAGGCTTTTGACCGAGTATGGCATGAGGGGCTCCTAACTAAAGTGAGAGCATACGGAATGCCGGTTCAATTTTGTTCATGGCTGTCGAGCTTTCTTAAAGACCGTTCTCTGCGAGTGGCGATGGACGGATTTCTTTCAGACACATTTAACATCAACGCCGGAGTCCCTCAAGGTTCTATATTGTCGCCCACCCTTTTCTTACTATACATTAACGATCTTTTGGAAAAAACTAAAAATCCTATATATAGCTTCGCTGATGACAGCACACTTGTTTCAACTTTTACTTTGGATGCTCGGACATCGGCTGCTAATGCACATCTCTATAGGCAGCAAGAGGTCTCACATCTCAACAAAGACCTGGAAGAAATTTTGTCTTGGGGTGACAGTAACCAAGTAGAATTTAAGCTAAAAAGACCCAGGCGGCAGTTTTTTCTAAAAAAGTTAATGTTGAAGAACCGGATATAGTTATGGCGGGACACTCAATTCCCTTGGCTTCATCAATTCATTTATTGGGCGTTAATCTGGATAGTCATATGTCTTGGCATGGCCACGTTGCGGCCATTGCTAAGGCAGCCTCGCAAAAGCTTGGAGTACTTTTCCGAACAAAGAACCTCTATACACCCCAACAACTTTTGATGCTCTATAAAGCCCAAATTCGACCATCACTGGAGTACTGTTCGCATATTTGGGGCTCTGCTCCTAAACATACCCTGAGATTGCTAGATTCCATTCAAAGAAGAGCCATTCGCTTGATCGGTGACCATAGTCTGACAAACAACCTGGAAAGCCTTGAACATCGAAGGCAGGTTGGCGACTTGAGTCTATTTTACAAATATTTTCATGGCAAGTGTTCAACTGAGGTTGCCCGCTTAATACCACCCAGAGCGGTGCATGGTAGAAATACACGACGAGCCACTGCAGCCCACCAGTACGTGGTTCAGCTTAGTGTCCCTCGAACGACACTGTTTCAAAATTCTTTCATCTGGAGAACGTCATCACTCTGGAACGACCTCCCTGAGATCGTCTTCCCCAACGAGTATAGTCTCCAAAGATTCAAGACCAACGTGAATCGTTTCCTGCGCACACGCACCGCTCCTAGAGCGCCATAAAGAATTTATCCTGTAGTGCTGTGCCTTATCATAAAAAAAAAAAAAAAAAAAAAAAATTCTAAATTCTAACATTAATTTTAACAAATTTTTAGTCTCCAAAAACTCCTTACACGCAGCGGCTCCTTTTTTACATAGATCTGCATGCTCTGTTTCTGTGATATACAAATCCAGATCTTGTGCCTCGGTGTCGTTACCAGTTCGAGCATAGAACCGTGAATATAATTCTGATATTAGAAAGTTCTCATACATTTCACTAATTAATATCTTCATGTTAGGCATAATTGCAATCTTGCATTAACATTCTACTCGATATTCGATTCTTTTTATCCTACTTCACTTAAGTGGGGATTAAGAATTTATTAAGGAATAATATTATAGTATATAGTATGTAGTACTAATTATAATGCGATGCTGTGGTTTTATGTAAATGCTTGTAAAAGCAGCGGCGGAGAGCCCTCCATGTTAAAGTAGCGGCGAAAAACACCCTATGTTAAATGCATGTAAAAGCAGCGGCGGATAGCCCTCCATATAAAAGTATCGGCGGAAATCTCCCTATGTTAAATGCATGTAAAAGCAGCGGCGGATAGCCCACCATGTAAAAGATATGCAAGAGCGGTGGCGGAGAGCCCCCCATGTTAAAGCAGCGGCGGAAATCTTCCTATGTTAAATGCATTTAAATCGGGCGGCGGATAGCCCCCCATGTTAAATCAACGGTGGTGTGGCGGATAGCCCTTATACTACCTACTTCTTTATTTTGGACATATTTAAAACAATAATGTATAGTTTCTTTTACGACTTTTCAAAACCTTTATATCAAGAGAAAGTTAAATTACTGTACACAGATACAGACTCGTTCATCCCATCGAAAGCTTTTATGGTACAGGAGCGAAAGCTTACTGCGTTCAGACTAAAAATACTTTGCTTTAAAAAGCAAAAGGAATTTTAAAAAGTAGCATTACTAAACAGTTAAATTTGACACATTACAAGGATGTTGTTGAAAATAACTCTAAGATTTTTTGTACCATGTATTGTTTAGATCTCGGTCACATACTATTTTTACAGAGCTGGTACACAAATTGACTCTAAGCTCAACTAACACTAAACGATTTAAGGTGCCAAACTTTTTTGATAGTCTTGCATGGGATCACCAGGATATTCCTTTGTATGAATGGTCTAAGGATCATGAAGATTGGTAATCCCCTCTACTTTTATTTTTAGTATATTAAGAGCTTACGGGACTGTGAAATATTTCAGTTTTAATTAATAATGTGCTTAAAATCTTTTGACAAGTATTTCTATAGCAGCTATGACCAACGAATAATTTCGTTTAAAAAATGGAATGGAAAATTATCACCTGAAATATTAGCAGTCTGTGGATTTTATTATTTAATGATTGAAGATGTTTGCAAATGTTATTATTGTGGTGTAGAAATATTTGGTTGGAGATATGAAGACTGTCCTAATGAGGAACATTATAAATTGAATAAACATTGTGATCTAATCGAGTGTTTGTGGCAACAGAAAATGAAAGACAAAATACCAAAAATGTTACCAATGCAACAAAATGATTGTAAAATATTAAGACCAATTGTTTTAACTTTTCTATTATTTTTACTATATAATCTTATATCAAGTTATTTTTCTATATAATGAATGTAATAAAGCAAAAAAAAATAATCGTATAGTGTTTTAATTACTTATTACTAAAGTTTACATTTGTTGACCGTTTAAATAAAACTTGGTGGGGAAGCGGATATATAACAAATAATTCTTGTGTTACAATTTAGTAAATGAGATGTATTCCACATTTAATTTAAATCATTACGAATATGTCGCCAATAAAAGTGAGGTTAGTGGCGAAAATAAATATAATGAAAACATTTTAAATGCTAAAATGTATTACTTGAACAAACCCTTAACTAAATTTATAAGTGTTGGATTCAACTTGCAGAACTTTTCCCCGAAAGTGGTTATTGGGGGCCGTAATTGGTTCAAAATATTCCTGACTGAAGAAGAGTTGAAAAATTTGCTTAGCTATTAAGGCGTTTTAACCAGCTATTTTTACTTATTTAGTGATAATACCACTCCATTGAAATTTGATGATTTTATAATTTACTTTGAAATGTATCAGCAACGTCTAGTAATAAAAATCAAAAAAAGTAATGGATACTATGTGAGTCTTATTGTGAATCCCTGGATCAATTGTGGACACTAATGGATATAATTAATTACAGGATTCAAATTGTTAAAAGACAGGACTATTTACAATATTTTAATGTGTTTAAAACTAATATAAAAAATGCAGGCGACTTGCTTACAAATATTTATACTGTTTTAAATCCAACTCAAAATCTAAACAGTAAAAATGTATGTACCATGCTAGAATTTGCGACAATGTATCCAAACGAGTTGGAAAACATGCTGTCAAAAAATTGACAAAAAAGAAAGTATGAAGAAAAAAGTGAGTTTCTGTGAAGATCGAAATAGAGTTCATATGCTAGTTGTATGGTTATCTGCCTATAGGAATGCTCGAAAAAATAATTTTGAAAGACAATATTTAGACTAACTGCGATTCAAAAGACGAATTCAACAATGTGAAATTATACTTGCTAATGTTTTAAATGTTAAACATAGAATGTCAATATATGTTAATAGATTTAATTTTATTTAGTAATAAAATACATTTAATTAATAATATTGTTTTATTTCTCAATCTATTTATTACAAAATATCTTTTTTTGGAATCCATGAGTTGTGTGATTTGTCAAATCCTAGTCATTTAACAAACACCATACTTCCTTTCTTTCTCGATATTTTTTCAAGTAAGTACACGTCAAGATGTTTCACTTTCTGTAGCTCCTCGTGGTAAAATCCTCCTTCGATATTTTGATTTTTATGATCCTTCAGAAGATATGTGGTGGGGTTTGTCAGGTTTACTTTTCTTATTTGAAAAATTTCAGTCGACCAATTTGGGGTATATCCCTTATCAAACGCTTTTCATTGCTTGGAAATTCTAACAAAGTCATTCACATTAAACTTTCTATGATTTAAATCGATTATTTTTTTAAAGGTAAACGAATTTAGTAATATAGTTTTTTCATTTCTTGGGCTAACCTCAACAGGTTTATATCCTGTAGTGCTATGTGTGGTATTATTATATTTTTCGATAATACTTGACAATGCGCTATATCATTTATAACTGCCCTGATTACTAAAATATTTCCACATACTATTTTTAAGAGTTCGATTAACACGTTCAACTATACTAGCTTTTAGGTTGGAAAAACGGCTGTAATGGGTTATTTTAAAATTGCTCAGAAGCTGCTGAAAATCTCTATTATAAAACTCTTTTCCTAAATCAGTCTGTAAATTTGTTGGTGTATTGTTTTTATCTAATATTGTTTTCATGGCGCTACTTAACCCATTTCCTTGCTTACGCCTAAGGGGTTGAGCCCAGACATATTTTGAAAAGGTATTTATTACTATCAAAATATATCTATATCCCCTATTTAATTTAGCATAGGGAAGCATTTCTACCAAATCAGCTTGCCACAAGTCGTTCAATTCTTTAATATTAACCCTTCTCCTTTGATAGTTTTTTCTAGCAGGTTAATGTATATCGTCGATAACTGTTTCCTTAGCGAGAGACATCATGTTTTAAGATAATAACTATCCCAATAGCTTTTATACGTGTTATCCCATTCTTCAAGCTTTTTAGTTAAAATTTCTTTAAAATATTCCGCAATTTTGTCAATATTTTGGCTTACATCATCAAGATTATCTTTAATTTTAGTGTTTAGATATTTTAGTGATGTGGGATTAAGTATAGTATCTAATTCACCCATTCCTTGATCTATCTTATTCAGTTCCTCAGTTAACTTTTTAATGATACTTTGCAAGACAGAATGAATACTAGTGACCATCCGCCTTTCTGATAAAGGCAGCTCATAAATTTGTCGACCATTAAGAAAACTATCCACTATTTCTGCTTTAGTTGTATTTAAATTTTCAACATTTCTTCTAAAGCGTTTAATTTTTTCCTTTGCATTGAAAAATATTTCTTCCTTAATATTTGTTCCCATTATCTAATTAATTTTTTCAATATTCGCTTTCAAAGTTATATTTTCACTTGTAACGAGTTCTTCCAATAATTTAATATCTTGAATAATTTTATTAAGATTTACATTCATATTCAAATCTGTACCCAAGTTCTTTATTTCATCAACTTTTTTTTCAATATCTGAAATTTTTAATGAGATATTGTTATTCTTTTGTAAAGTTGTTCTAATATTTTCTATTTCTTCCTTATTTAAATATTCTATCGATTTTAATTCTGAAATTTGTTGTGACATAATGTTGAATTGTTCTTTTAACACTACTAATTATTTATCGTCCCTTTTGTGAACCATTAAGTGTAAATTAAATGTCCTTTCAATAGTTTTGGTATTCTTATTCATTCCATCATGAACATCTTTGAAATTTCCCACCTCCATAGAAATCCTATCGTAAACAGCACTTGAACATTTTTCAAACTTTGTTATAAGATCATTTGTTAACTTTTTTTGAATGTCATCGATATTTATGACATCCTTTATATTAGTTTGTAATTTAACTAGTATCTTCTGAGTTTCTTGTTGTAAACTATCAAGGACACTTATTTCTTTCTCTACAAGAACTACCTTAACCTCAGAATTTAATATTCTCTTGTTGATATTTTTTATAGTTTCCTTACTGTACTTTTCTTCCTGTGTATATTTTTGCTCTAATGTTAGTACTTGATCTTCACAAAATTTTAGCTTTTTCATCACATCGCTAATATTTTCAACATTTTTAAGTGATCGTTTATTTTGCATCGTTAATTATTTTTTAAAATTTGAAGTTTCCCAGTGATTTTATTGCAATTCATATTTAAAGTGTTCACTACCTTGTTTTCAATATAACTTAAATTTTTTGAAATATTATTGGATACTTCATTTTCAACTTTTTTAACGAGATCTTTAATTTCTATACTATTTGTTTTGGACTGTTTGAAATGCGGCGACCAAATTTGTCGATAGTCATTTTGTAAGTGTTCTGAAACAGGTGTAACATTCTCTTATATGATGACGTTTGCCTCCTTGAGCTCCTCAATGATTGATATTACTTCATTATTATGACCGGTATGGCCAGCATTCGTTGAGGCCACCAATTAACTTTTAGAGTTAAACCTGATCCTTCTGTATTTAAAGTTGTTCTTTGAACTCTATATGGAGCCTTACGTCTTGTGAATGTTGAGATAAGCCTTTTGGCTGCAGGATTAAGAGCTCTTGTTTTTGTTATTCCTTTTTTTTGTAAGTGTGGTCCAATTATTGTTACATATTTACGCGACTCATTTCCTTGAACTTGCTCCTCAGGACTATTATTCCTACGGTATGCATTAGTTCGTGCTAGAATATCCATATAATTATCCAAGTCTTTAGCACTATAACCTTTTGGATCTTTTTTAAATAATAATTCATATAAACCGGGGGTGCCTTGATAGGTAATCTCTTTTACTTTAATGTCTTTCCCAATAATTTCTACAAGTTCTTGTGTTAGTCCGAAAAAAAATTTTTCAGTTTCCAAATCATGAACTATACCATAATGGTGATCAAACATATGTTCTAAATCCTTGACGCCTTCATCAATGTATTTACGAGGTAAGTTGTGAAAGTCGTTTAGCCAATCTTAATACCCAGGTGTACCAACATAAGTCTGGATTGTTCGTCTAGTTTGTTCCAATAGATCTGAAAGATTCTCTATCGTTGAATCGGATGATGAAGATAATGGCTCTGTTTCAGCTATAACGCTCGTTTCTTGTATGGTTGGGATATGACTCACTAACGCGATGCTAGTATCAAAAAATTAGGGTATTTCTGTTGGGAGAACTGGGGTTTTTCCAGTTTTTCTTATGTTTTTTGATGATTTTGATGTTTTATAAAATCTTGTAAATGACGGTTCCTCGTCTTTTATGTCAGCAGGTTCAATTTTGCCAATGGTTGAAAATAATTCTTGCAAAGGTTGAGTTATTGGTTTATAAGTTTCTTCCAGCCTCGACTGAGACTCAAATTCCGCATTTTTTTAAGCTTGATATTTTTTTTTAACTGCCTTCCTTGATTTAACAAGTTGTCTTGCTAATTGTTCATTCATGACTGCATATTTTGAAATAGTTGTTTTTGTTTAGTGATGTTTTTATAAGTAAATGTAGGAATCGAAACCTTTTCGATATCTACCTGAATTTATACTGGATCTTTGTCTATTACCATGAATCCAAATTTCTCTCGCCAGCACAATAAGCACATTTCTTTAAACTGATTAAAGGTCATATCAACGTTTACGTGATCATTATAAACATGCTTTAAATTTGTATTGTCTTGTTGAAAAATAACAATTAAATTTGCATTGTCACGAATTAGCTGCTTAGGAATAGAAGAATATGTTTGACAGAAGTAGAAACAATCGGTATTTCTATGCCTTCCAAAACAAAAGTAATCCTTTACAATTGTCTGATTACAACAAACTATGTCATCAAAAATTATTATTGCGTTTGGCATTACTTCTCGGGGTTCAATTATATTATCTTCGTCCTCGGATTCGTAATAACCAATTTCCTTTATTGAGCTGATACAAAGATTTTGAATAAATATATAAATTTTCAAATCGTAAACCGTTGGGATCTTCAATTAAGCCAATTACAACGTCTGTTTAACCACAACCTGACGGACCAATAATTAAACATCTTTTGCTACTTCCTTCAAACAGTCTTCCGTGTTTTCTAAATTTATTTGTTGATGTATCATGATTCTTAATTATTACAGAGTATGGTTGTTTTTTAACGCTCATATCATATAAAAGTACTTAAGTTCACTGTCAAAGTAAAACTAATCATTTTATGTTAAGACTTTAACTATATAATGTTTTATTCATACAACAAACGTGTTACTTACAAATCGAACGACAAACAAAGAGTATCTGGTCTGCTAAACACTCTTATCAATAAATTACCCTTTGAATACACCTTCCTGGTTATAATTTTTGTGGACCTGGGACAAAATTAGAAAAGAGATTATCAAGAGGTGACAAGGGAATAAACTTATTAGACGAGGCTTGCAAAGAGCACGACATTACATATTCACAATCGAAAGATATAAGCAGCAGACATACTGCTGATAAAATTTTCTCTGAGAAAGCTTTAGCTCGGTTCAGAGCTAAGGACGCTGGTTTTGGAGAAAAAGCAGCTGTGTTAGGTATTAGCGGTGCAATGAAAGTTAAAAGAATGTTTGGTATGAGACTAAAGCGAAAAAAGACAAAAGGGCGAGGAATAACATTATCTCAAGCCATTGCTCAAGCTAGAAAGGGAATTACAGGAAAACAGTTTAAAAGTTTACATGAGGGTATTAAAACAGCTATGAAATCAGTTTAAAAAAGTGGTAAGGTTGAAGTATATAAAAGAAGAGTAATACCTATTCCAAAGAGTGGTGGATTTTTACCACTTATACCATTATTTGCGGGTCTGTCAGCTTTAGGCGCTCTAGAAGGAGGCGCAGCAGGAATAGCAAAAGCCATCAACGACGCAAAAGCAGCCAAACAAAAATTAGAAGAAGATAAAAGACATAATCAAACGATGGAGTCTATAGCAATAGGACAAAAAGGAAGCGGACTGTATTTAAAACCATATAAAACCGGATGCGGTTTGTATTTGAAGCCCCATTCAAAAAACTGTTAAAACATATACCCCTAAACACTCTTAATAATTATGATTTACTTAAATACATCAAATTTTCACAAATTCCCAAGTTTAGAGGTATATGAAAGTGGTATTATTAATCTAGATGATTATAATGGTGATGGGACTCATTGGCCAGCTCACATAAAAAAAGAAAAAGAAATAACCTACGTTGATAGCTATGGTAATCTACGACCACCCGCTGAATTAATAACATATTTCTTCAGCGATAAAAATAAAAATGTTATAAATTATAATTATAATAGGTTTCAAGATTTTAACACTACAAATTGTGGACAGTTGTGTTTAATATTTCTTTATAAGAACACATGAAATCCAATAAAGATTTATTCATTTGTGAAATATTAAAGGAACATGTCCTATAGCTTTGTTATTAGTCATCTTAACTACTGAATTTCACCCTACCATATAACTAGAAGAAAATATTGATTATGTTATTGGACTTGTAAATTTTGAAACATTTAATGCAATTCCCAACATTGATGAGAGTAATAACCGTTTCTTTTATGGTGAAACTGGTGAATTTATAACTATCCCACCCGGAAGTTATGAAATTGATAATATCAACAAATTACTGCAAAACAAATTTCATTTTATCTTCATGCCAATAATAATACCTTGCGTTCAGTAATTAAATGCTCCGAAACTATTATTTTTAGAGACGGCTCCATAGGTACATTGTTAGAATTTCTAAATCAGATACTAGATTCAAGAGAAGTTCATATTTCTGAACGACCTGCAGAAATAATTAAAGTAAACTCAATAAATATCGACTGTAGTATCGCCGAAGGTTCATACTTAAATGGTAATCCAGTTCACATAATACATCAATTTTTTCCCAGTGTGGCTCCTGGTTTTAAAATAATAGAATCACCCCAAAACGTTATTTATTTCCCAGTTACTGCTAAAGTTATAGATAAAATCATTATTAAAATATTAGACCAAGAGGGAGAACGTGTTAATTTTAGAGGAGAAACCATAACTTTAAGACTACATCTTAAAAAATTAGATGAACGATGGTGATTGTTTACAACAGAAAACAACAATACTTTAATGGAAAGCTTAATAAGACAGAAAACAACCGTACTTTTCTCAGTAATAAACAGAACTCACAAACACTAACATCATTAAATCGTCAGTTTCTTATAAGTTTAGGTTTTAAAATTAAATAAAATATGGAGTATTTAAACGTCAAAGAAAATGTTCTTGTCGATGATTCAATATTAAGTTGGGAGGTATTTTCCTTTGATCCCCTTAATCCCACAAAACTAGGACCGAACGATGAAATTAAAATTGCTTTACAACAAACAGGAAAATATCCATTACCCTGCAAAAGTGAAATTTATTTAGAATTATAAGTTACAAGGGAGGATGGTACTCCGTTAAAAAACACTGTATTAGTCAACAACGCTCCGGCATTTTTGTTTAAAGAGATGCGTTATGTTTTGAATGGGGTTACTATTGACTCTGTTAGAGATCTTGGCATCACTTCTACGCTGAAAGGTTATGCATCCTTTAATCAAAACGAGAGTGCAAAATTGGAAAATGCCGGCTGGTATCCGAAAGCAAAAGCCATAGATCAAATTATGACAGATAGCAAAGGAAATGTATCTTTATGTATTCAGGATTCTTTGAAGATTATAATAAAATTATCTTGAATTCTCAACAAGAGCTTATACTCGTTAGAAGTAATGATATACATGAATACACACTTTTATTTACAAGTTAAGCATTCTTAAAAAAGTTATTAGAGATTATTCTAAAAAGTCTTTCGTGTTCAAAAAATTCAGTGTTTTAAAAATTAATTAAATGTGTTCAAGAGTTGTTATGGATGTGCAAGGGTTTGTAGACAACAATAATAAATTTATACCCAAGGATTTAGCCACTTTTGATGGAGAGAAGACAAGTCACTATATTTTCAAGCAACCTTTTGAACTAAATTCACTTTCCCAAAAACGATACAAGCAAGCGAACTGGCTAATGAAAAATCATCATTGTATAAACTGGAACCTAGGATCTACCCCTATCCATTGTTTTGACGAGATAGTTAAGAAAATGACTGAAAACGTTCAATTTGTTCATGTTAAAGAAACAGAAAAGACCGAGTTTCTAAGAAAATACGTGTCAAAACCACCTATTAAACTAGATGAAGAACCAGCCTTGCCTCAATCAACACCAAAGTGTATTTATCATTCAAGGTCACCTTGTGTTTGTGCCTTATCAAATGTATTTTATCTGTATGCTATGTTTTTTATGAATGAATAAAAAAACATTAATTTTATTTATTGCTTATTTTTTTTTTAAATTATAGTTATTATTACAATTTATTACCTAACAAACAGAGATTTCTTCCTCTTTTCATTAATCATATTTAAAACAATTGGATCGGTAATATAGTCTTTTAAGCTAAGTAGTTCTTCATAAAATTCATTGTTCTGAAATTTATTCACCAGCTCCACAATGTTTGAAGTTTCCAAATAATGTGCACATGCCTCCACACCACTTCCATAATATTTTTCTGAATCTGGATGTAAAGAAGTCCATCGTGGTTTACGCAAAATAATATTCAGCCATAACCTTCTCGTGAAAGATAGTATGTAATGATTGAACATGAACATGATGGTGTAATTCACTATCTGTGATACTAGAAGCTGCCATTATTTGAAGATAACTAACTCGAAGTGAAAAGCAGTTTGGGTTTTAATTCGAAATCTCCTTCCCCATCTTAAGTTGTTGGAAGGCAAGGGAGGAGTTTCTAGGGTGTTGTAATTATTTTTTTTTTTATTTATATGCATTTTGTCTTTTTTATCATGAATAAATAAAAAACATTGAGTTTGTTTATTGTTTTATTTTTCTACTATATATTTTATTAATTCTACCTACATTACAATTAATGTATTAAGCCGACATGTTGATAGGTTCCTCTGTAAGTTCTTCCTCAATCATTAGAATAGCACCCAATACTGTAGGGTCCGTAACATACTCTTTCAAGCCAGTTATATCCGCAAAAAAAACACATCTGTTGAACTCAGACACCAGATCCGTCAAGTTGAAAGTTTCAAAATATTGAGCACATGCTTCTACACCTTGTTCAAAATATTCGGCTTGATCTTGATAGAAGTTGCACCATTGTGGTCTACTATTCCATAGCAAAATACTGTTGCTCACTAACCTTCTCACAAAAGAACTTGTGTAATTTCTTAACATGTTGGTTTAACTCACTACTTGTGATACTAGACGATTCTATTATTATAAATAACTAAATGTGACTGCATCGTTTGCCTGGTTTTAATTCAAAATCCCTTCCACACTTTAAGCGTATACTTCTCTCGGTTTTCCTACTGTTTTTCTTTAGATACTGTATTTTAACTGCTTTTTACTGTTTTTTACTGTTTTTTACTGTTAATGTGGTCTCAGGAAGCCCCTTGGTTTGTGTGGCGGGTAGCCCAATCTTGTAGGAATATGTAAATATGTGAAATAATTAGATATATTTATACAGGTTTGTGTGGAGGCAATCCCAATCGTGTAGGAATATGTAACTATGTAAACGTGCGGCCGCACGCCCATGGGGTTGTGTGGTTGCGATCACTTAATTATACTACTACCAGGGAGTTACATAACTACAAAGCGCCCGGCCCGGATGGAGTACATAATTACTGGATTAAGAAATTTTGCATGGGAAACTGGCTGCAATTATTAATGAAACTCTGAAAGACTTCCTAAAGCTGCCACCATTTCTCACTCAAGGAACAACATATCTTCTGCCAAAAGACCGCAAAATTACACACGATCCATTAAAATATCGACCAATCACTTGCCTCTCCACACTATACAAGCTGATAACATCCGGTATTACCAAGAGAATTTTTTCTCACTGTGAAGGATACAACATTATAGCCCCACAACAAAAGGGGTGCACCAAAGGAGCCATGGGATGCAAGGAACAATTAAAAATTGATTCAGTCATCAGCAATCAAGCTTATTCTAAGCAAAGAAACCTATATACTGCCTTTGTAGATTACAAGAAGGCTTTTGACTCCATACCGTGCGAGTGGCTCCTTCGCATATTAAAGATCTACAAAATCGATCCTTACTTGATAAAATTTCTACAGCACGTAATGGGGATGTGGAAGATCAAGATTCATCTTAATGAGGGGACCACCAATATTTCCACCGATATAGTTCCAATAAAACGAGGAATATTTCAGGGCGATTCCTTGAGTGCTCTGTGGTTCTGTCTAGCATGAACCCTCTCTCCAACCGACTAAACTCCACAAGATATGGATTCGCTATTAAAAACAGCAACCAAGAAGCAAGTAGGGTTAACCATCTGCTATATATGGATGATCTTAAACTAATGGCCGCTACCAAAAACCAACTGGATCAGATGCTTAAAATAGTGGAGGAATTCGCCAGTGATGTCGGAATGCAGTTTGGCCTGGATAAATGTCGTAGTCTCACCGTGATAAAGGGGAAAAATACAGCAAAACCCGTTCGTTATGCAAGATGGCCACGAGATTCAGGCAATGGGAGAAGGCGAGAACTACAAATACTTGGAGATGAAGCAGGCTCAACGCGCTATCTTAATAACATAAGGTCGTATGTGAAATTTTTCATGTTTTAAGATATTAACAGCAACATATGTAAAAATGGTCCATTGTACAATATGACTGAAGGTTGTAAGTGATTTTTAACGGAAAAATCTAAAAACTACCAATACCTAAATCACGTATGTGCCAAAATAAGTTTTACAATATGGAAGATGGTCGCATGTACAGTCAGGTGAACATAATATACGAGAATCAGTAGCACATTATGTAACGAAATAAAAGTAGTTATTTTGTTACATAATGTCGTAGTTATTGGCGCTGCCATCTATGGATAACTCTGCATACTGCAGAATATCGATTCTTTAGACGAACTGTAAATTTGTCGTTCTATAATATAGATTTTTAGGGTATTCTTTAATATAGATTATCGATTTCTTGCATTTAATTTAGTTCATATTATTGTCTCCGGGGATGCGTAAAGGCTCGACTCAGAGAAGTGAATTTTTGACCTCACTTTTGGTGTAATCCTGTTACAGGTATGTCACGCTAAGCTTTTGTTTCACGAAATTTATATTTTATCTGAGAATAAATATGTAATTGAACTAATTAAACCATAAATATTACTTTCTAAGTAGCCATGACATTTTAGTACCGGTAAATGGAAACTGTATCATTTTTTAAAGAAAAATCAAAATAACTTTTAAACCCCTGGTGATATCGATTTGCGGTTTGGACTAATCGTTCCCTATGCAAATTGTCTCATATTACTACCGAAAAAAATTATAACATCCAATTTGCAAATACCGAGAAAAATAAAAAAATAAGTTAGATTGAATAACAGCGCCATCTTAAAATTGTATCAGGAAACTTGTGACAATTCCTGAATCATTTATTTAAACTCCAAGGAATTACCTTTCAAACAAGTCCAAGTTATAGAAAATCCGTTGAAGGATAACGACATAATGACAGTTTTTGAAAAATGTCCTAAATGCTTCCCCCACTCCTTTATTAGGCGAGATTCAAAAAAATAACAATAACAAAAGTTGTAGTAAACAATCTACTGATTTTAATTATTTATTTGCTTTTCTACGGTTAAGTGGCATTTTTTGCCGTAAAATGAACTTTAAAAAATAAATAAGCCGTTACGCCCTCTTGCGGCAATTTCCGAAACTTAAAATTATTTTGAATGAATTTCTCTTAGCATTAAAATCGCCCATCAAAATGACACTCTCCTTGTTCGGAATGGGTCGCAAGACGCTCTTTAAGTTTTGATAAAATGTCTGCACTTGGTCATCTGATGCGGTATTGGTTTAGGGTCGAGGTATTAACTTGACTATTATAGGCCTGGCGTTTAATAGAATTAGTATTATTCGATCATTGATCGTATTGTATCCCAGTACATTATTTGAGAATTCCTTAGCCACCCAGAATTCAATACCATTTACACTTTGGTTCTGATTGCCAGAGAAGCATATAAAATTGCCCTCGAAAGTCGTTAAGTGTGCATTCTCTCTGTAGTGCAGTTCGAAAGGGCCCGCAAACGCAATTTTAGCATCACTCAAGTATATCCAATTTGCTCGGCTTCAAAAGTCTCAAGACATTCCATGTGGCAAGACCATCTTTATGTCGATTTCTCAGTTTTACACTAGTATCAGACTTTGCAATCACTATCGCTCATCAACATTGGGTTCTCTTGGGAATAGTTGAGCACAGTAGTTTCCCCTTGTTTTCTATGCTTTTGAGTCGGCCGCCCAATGTGGGATAGGCGCCGTTTGTGGTTGCCCATTCTGGTCAAACGCCACGACTTTCACCATATCTGATTATCCTCACTTGGTTCAGCCTTTAGGTCGATGCAGTATTCGTAGTATGGGTCCATAAGTGATAACTCGACATTACTGCGGCAGTTCTCGATGAAAGGTACTACCTCTACAGCACAACCCGTATACCCTCAAATGCCTTTATTTTCTTCCAAAACGTTGATAAGTGAATAATGTTTTTGTATATGAGTAACTTTATTTGTATAATTAACATGTACAGACTTGGTTTCATTTAATGAATGATCCTCCACCTTTTTGTCCATTTGTGCTCTTTCAAACAATTCCAATGATCTCGCCTCTTCAACCCCTTGACACTTTCTCATTGAAAAATCTGGACAGAATTTCTCAATACAGACCATACTCCGGTTCCAAATAACCGTATATCCATCTCAGTCAGTCAGTTCATATATTAACCTGTAAGGTAATACGTTGCAACGACACCAAAATGATAACATACAAAGGGACATCCATATCACTCTCAGAAGAAAAGGGGAATCGTTAGTTTTTTGTCAGAAAGTTGATGACCTTTCACGCATCTCAGTTCGCTAAGCGCGAATACTCCGAGCAGTGATGTATTTGAAATGGTTGAATGTATGGGTTTGATACAAGATCTAAGAATAGGACTGAACTCCTAATACAAAAAAGACTATTCTAAATGATTGGAAATAAACTAGTAACATTAAAATGGCACTAAAATGGTGTTTTATTTGCACCAACGGTTGAACTGTCTGTCCTTTTCCCTTATGTAAAACTGGTTCAGATATAAATTCTGTTCAATTAGGTGGTCGTTCCATTGTTAACAATATGCTTCTGTCTTATGGATCATAACTAGGCCGTTAACGTTACACCTTTTATGATGATTGGATATTTTATTAGACTTCTAGGTTCATTTACTTTTTTTTTTAATTTTTTTTAATTCTGTAGAAGGCTCCGTCCCTTGACAAGTAAATATAATTTAATTTTCCAATAGTACCATACTTTTCAAATACACGGCGCGACTTATTTAACGCATAATCAAAAATTTGACTAAACGCTGATAGGTATGTATTTTCGAAACGATTTTATTGATTTGTTTTCTGATCAACGTTTTTGTTTTAAGTATATCACAGCCCTTGTTATTTTTTTTTAATACCCTGTAAAATACCACAGTTTTACTTTTTTAACCAAAACAACAAAGTCAGCGTTATTCCGAAAAAAGAACGACAAAAGCAAAGAAAAAAAATCTAAATCTAAATTTTGGTTGTGCATTAAATTAAATAAGTTGCACAGTATAGTTATTTTCTTGTGGTATTCACGAATTTCCGAGTTTGTTTTTACTTTTTTGTGATTTATTTATATATTATTGACAAGAAAATATTAGTTATGTAAATGGTATTACATTTAAGTTGTAAATAAATAAAAAAAATATTACCTTCTTTACTAAGAGCTAATCCTGTTTCAGCCCAGGTTTTGTTTTTAAATGCATTATCGCTGTATTTTCTTGAACTCATATCATACAGTTTAGGGTGGTTACGAACCATTTCAATCAATACTTTATCCGTATCCATGGTTGATCACTAAAAATCCCGCTTTTCTGTTCGCACTGACAGACAGATAAGCTCACGTTCAGCTCAAATACTCTTTTTGAGAATTTGAGCGCTCAAGTGGCCGTATCATGACTTGAGCCTGAGCGTTGGTGGGAATGCTTCTATTGCAACAAATTGAACAATATTTGTGCGGAACGTGACTTGAGCGTGCCTTGAGCGTGAGCGTCCCTATAATGCGAATCGATATTTAGTTTACTGGATACACTGATGAGATAGCGACCTATTTATATTATTAAATTTTAAATTTTTCAATCACGGAAAAAAGGCAGTGTCAAACATAGACACTATTAGACACCCATAGTGGTTTTGTTCATGTTTATTTTCTTTGGACTTTGGTACGACATATCATTATTAAAAAGGCATAAGTAATAAAAAGGAATACTTTTCAATACATTTTGTCATACATTTTCGGATCGTTTTTCGAAAGAATCAGTGATATTGTAGAATTCATTTTTGCTATAGATGTATATTTATAGGATGCTACATGGTTTTGTGTAAGATATTTGTTTACATTACCTTTCTATGTTTTCTGTGGATTTTAAGTTTAGTGCTTTGGCGCCATTATTTGTTTTTAAATTGCATATTATGCAGGGTAAACTGCTAGTAGTTTTCCACATGTCAAGTTGGTTTGATTTTGTCATTTTATCGAAATGAGATCACTTTCATCTATTGTCTGAACGTACCAATTTTTTTGACATGACAGTTAAGGGACACCTGCCATTTGATCTTTACCTTTTTCGAAGAGGTTTTGACTTTACTTCACTTCATTTAAGATCACCCGTAAAGGTGGAAGTCGGCGGTTTTTAAAAGGGGCCCACTATTATGTGATTTGAACAGGTCCGCCGCCCCAACTTTAGTTGGCACCTCAGGGCTAGTAGAGCGTTCTCATGTCTTTGATGGTAAGATTTCTTTAATTTTTTTGTGTCTCCTTAACTTGTTTTTTTTTTGATAACCTCCAATTTTCTACAACATGTGCAATTTAATTTTTAGATTTGCACATGGGGCCTCATTTCTTTGTATTTTTTTTTGGGATGGTAAATATGTGCTGTCTTGTACTGTTGGGGTCCACCAGACTTGAGGCAGGGTGCCTATTAATTTGAAACCAAGCCACATGGGATTTGGAATATCTGGGAAATAAGGCCAGTGTATTGTGATAATTTTAAATTTTTTTATAACCTTAACACCATAAATTTCACTCTTAAATTAACTTTAATTTGTAATACCACCTTGGTAACATTTAGAAAGAATCTAGGTAATATGACCATACAAGTATGAAGGTTCTAGAACATTCTCTTTTCCCCTTTTCATAAACTGTAGGTGATAACCAGTTACCAGGCGAGTAAAAACCCTTCAGGTCTTCCCATTGGTGTATAATTTTTTTTAACTTTAATATTTAATTTAGTTATTCATTTCAATATTTAATCTCTTTGGTGGAATCCAGTTGGATAATCTAAATAAATTAATTCCCATTGTTGTTTTATATCTGTGTTTTATTTTTTAGATTTTATGAAATTATTATTAGTTAAATTAGACTCTAACATTAACAATGATAATAGAATAAACAATAATAATGAAAAACATGACGTTTCCTAAGGTAATTTAAGAATCATCAATAAGAAAATTAAAGATGTACATAACAAAGAAATTAAAATAAATTTTAATCCTTCTGTCAAACCAAATTTAGAGAGTGTCTCCAACAAAATAGTTCAAAATTTGGCCCCTCAAACTATTGAAAGAAATTCTACAAATTATGCAATAATAAATAAGAAACATATTTTTAGGCCTGAAAATAAAAGGAAATTATTAATCCTGTGTGATGATTATGGCAGGTATATTCAGAATTATATTATGATTCATCAAAAATTTTAAAATTTCTAAATAAAATCAATAATTAAACCAGGAGTTTTTTTCAATAATACTCTTAGAATAGTAATATTCTTACAAAAAAATTTAATTAAGATGATTTTGTGATTGTAATAGCAGGTTCAAATGATTTTAGAAAACAACAAATTCCAAATATTAAAAACATATTGGACAATATTAAATTATCTTTAAATACAGTAAATAAATCAGAAAGTAGCTTTTCCCTGATGTTACTCAATATGCAATCTCTTAGAAATAAAATGGATGAACTATATTTATTTTTAAATAATCATAACTACTCAGATTTAATTATATTTACTGAACACTGGTTACATATTGAAGAACCTGTTTTTAATGCCAAATTATATCGTTATTTCTAAATTTTGTAAATCAAATTATTTACGTGGCGGCACAATGATTAAAAAAAAAGAACCTATTAAATATTTGGAATTTTCTAATGTGACTGAATTCGATTGTTTCTTGATTGAAATACAATTTGAAGATTCTATAATATTTTCAAAAAAAAAATAATTTATATATAATTTGTTTGTATCGTTCACCATTATCTCATACTTTTCTTACAAGCCTTGAGCACCTTTTATCACAACTATTTGTTTTAACGTCTTGTATTGTCTGTGGAGATTTTAATATTAATATTGAAGATTTAAATAGCTGTACTATAAATTTGAAGAATTTACTACTATCATTTAATCTTACGATGCAGACTTTCTCAATACTCATCTTCTATAATTAATTATTACGTTCGTTATAATAAAAATAATGTTAAATGTAAATAATTAAATACTTGGAAAATGGTAGATGTAGCTTTCGAGCGACACCTCTTCGCAATCATATGCATCACCTGGCCCGTCCGACAAGAATCAGTCAGAAACGGAGAAAGAAACTCCTGCAAAGACCAGACGAGCCGGTCATTATTGCAGAAGTTGCCGCCAGGTGCGCAGCATTAAGAGCCAGTTCGGTTAATGGACCGAGTACCAACAATTGTAGAAGATTCTATAACCTCACTGACGAGCCGTTATACGGCGAAACGCGTCTGGGGATGAATCCGACGAAGGGAAGCAACCTTTAAATTCTACTTAACTTTTTAGAATGCATTATAATATACTTTTAAAAATCAAACCCTAGAAAGTCGCGAAACAACAGATAATAAATAAACCATAATCGTGCGGGTCGTGACCTTGGAAAGGGGTACCGATGCGACAGATCGCATTGGTCGCCACCCGCAGATGCGTTAGTCGCAGCCCTATCCATAAAAAGTCTACCTTAAGGGGGGAAAACAATATAATACCTATACATACTTCACTATTTTCCGATGAACTATTTTAACTGTTTGATTGCTTTAAACCTTTCTAAAAATATTCATTTATGCATTGATCCACTTTCGTACATTAATGATGTCAAAATTAGGGATACGTTTTTCTTTAGTCCACGTGCTGTCCTTATCATAAAAAAAACAATTTTTTCAATATTTTTAGAGAGTGTTGGTAGTAACGAAATTGGTCGAGAATTAGAAACAGATTCATAACTACCTCCTTTATGAATTGGAATAACAATAGCTGATTTAAGACATTGTGGAAATATTCCGTTTTTAAAAAAAGTATTTATTGCTTTGGCAAAAGCTTTTGAAGCAGGATCAGATAGTTGCGGAAAAATTAACAATTCAAGTTCAAGAAATAATATTGTTAATTTTTCCGCAACTATCTGATCCTGCTTCAAAAGCTTTTGCCAAAGCAATAAATACTTTTTTTAAAAACGGAATATTTCCACAATGTCTTAAATCAGCTATTGTTATTCCAATTCATAAAGGAGGTAGTTATGAATCTGTTTCTAATTCTCGACCAATTTCGTTACTACCAACACTCTCTAAAAATATTGAAAAAATTGTTTTTTTTATGATAAGGCACAGTTCAGGATTAATCCATTATGGCGCTCTGCGAGCGGTGCGTGTGCGCAGGAAATGATTCACGTTGGTCTTGAAACTTTGGAGATTATACTCGTTGGGAAACACAACACGGCCTCAGAGAGGTCATTCCAGAGTGATGATGTTCTCCAGATGTAAGAGTTTTTAAACAGTCCCGTTCGAGGGACACTAAGCTGAACGGGTGGACTGCAGTGGCTCGTCGTGTGTTTCTACCATACACTTCTCTGGGTGGAATCAAGCGGGAAAACTCAGTTGAGCACTTGCCATGAAAATATAAACAGAAATAGAAAATACAACAGACTCAAGTCGCCAACCTGCCTTCGATGTTCAAGGCTTTCCAGGTTGTTTATCAGTTTATGGTCACCGATCAAGCGAATGGCTCTTCTTTGAATGGAATCTAGCAATCTCAGGGTATGTTTAGGAGGAGAGCTCCAAATATGCGAACTGTACACCAGCGGTGGTCGAATTTGAACCTTATAGAGCAATAAAAGTTGTTGGGGTATATAGAGGTTCTTAGTTTGAAAAAGTATTCCAAGCTTCTGCGAGGCTGCCTTAGCAATGGCCGCAACGTGACTATGCCAAGACGTATGACTATCCAATTTGGCGCCCAATAAACGAATTGATGAAGCCAAGGGAATCGAGTGTCCCTCCATTACTATATCCGGTTTTTCGACATTATCTTCTTTAGAAAAATTTGCCGCCTGAGTTTTCTTAGCGTTAAATTCCACTTGGTTACTGTCACCCCAAGACAGAATTTCTTCCAGGTCTTTGTTGAGATATGAGACCTCTTGCTGCCTATAGAGGTGTGCATTGGCAGCCGATGCCCGAGCATCCAAAGTAAAAGATGAAAGAAGTGTGCTGTCATCAGCGAAGCTATATATAGGATTTTTAGTTTTTTCCAAAAAATCGTTCATGTATAGTAAAAACAGGGTGGGCGACAATATAGAACCTTGAGGGACTCCGGCGTTGATGTTAAAGGTGCCTGAAAGAAATCCGTTTATTGACACTTGCAGAGAACCGTCTTTAAGAAAGCTCGACAGCCAAGAACAAAATTAAACCGGAATTCCGTATGCTCCCATAGGAGTCCCTCATGCCATACTCGGTCAAAGGCCTTGAAAATGTCTAGTGCTACCGCTCGGAACTCCCCATGATGTTCTATTGCGTTGTTCCAAACATGAGTAACATAAGCTAGAAGGTCTCCTGTTGATCTAAACTTACGGAATCCATACTGGCGGTCACTAATAATGTTGAAGCCTTCTAGGTACTTTAATAATTTTTCGTTGATGGCCTTCTGCATAACTTTCGATATAACCGAAAGCAATGCGACTGGACGACAGTTGCTTGGCAAGGTCTTCTTGCCTTTTTTGAATATGGGCTGGACTCGCCCAGTTTTCCAGCAAAAAGGAAATATTCCTTTTTTGTAAGATAAGTTAAGAAGCCTACAAAATACCGGTGTCAACTCGTCAGCGCATGTCTTAATTACGATGACTGGAATATCGTCAGGACCAGAAGCTTTTTTGGTGTCAAGACTCCTCAAGATTCGTTTGACATGGCGATGCCGGAAAACAATATCGGGCATTATCGATTCTACAGGGGGAATGTTCGGTGGAGTTCTTCCCTGAAAATTAGCCTTAGCTACTGACCAAAAAGATTTTGAGACTTAGGACATTCAAGAAGTTTGTCTTTGATCCTCTGGTTGTGTGCTTCTTTGCTTTGGTGTATCGCTTGCTTACATAGGTTTCGAGCGTTAACAAAGATGGTACGATTTTCGGCGGTAAGGTTTCTACGGCATTGTCGGTAGAAATATTTTTTTGATATAACAGCTCGTTCGCAATTTTTGGTAAACCAAGGCTTTCCGTTAGAAGGGCACTTGTTTGAGGAAGAAATAAAGGCTACCATGCCAGTAAAGATAACCTCCTATACTTCTGTTGCACTGATGGATGGATCATCAGAGGTAAAACAAACGTTCCGCCAAGGAAAGTTTCGAAAATGGTCTTTTAGGTCATCCCACTTAGCTGATGTATAATGTCAGATCTTGCGTGGTTTAGGAGCTGTTCGGCTTTAATTGGTAGTTTCCTCAGTGCCGAAATAAGGTTGTGGTCAGACGTTCCTAAGGGAGGCTCCACGGTGACGATGTACAAGTCGGGGTTTAAAGTCAAGAAAAGATCCAACAATCTACCAAAATCACCATCTCGGTCTGGAATCCGAGTTGGTTCACCCACGAGTTGGGTGAGGCCAGAGCTGATGGCAAAGGATTCGGCTTCTCGACCTTGTTCGTCGGTTCTATTTGAGAATTTGAGCCAGTTGCCATTATGAACGTTAAAGTCACCAAGAACGACAACTTCGGAATTGGGATGATGGGTTTGCAAAAAGTCGATAGTATTAGCAAGAGAGAATAAGTTTCTATATGGGTAAAGGTAGCAGATGAATTTAGTAATTCTCTGCGTTGATATTTTAAACCACATTACATCAAAGTCGTTAGGCTTGAGTGTCTCCTCTCGTTGACAAAAAATATCGCTGCGGACAAAGGGACAAAGGCCAAAATTGCGCCTAAATCGGTGATGGAAGTCGTACCCAGGATATAAATAGCTGACCGTACTAATTAATGATCTGACCTTTGTTTCGGTTACTGCGAGTACATGAGGTTTGGTAGATTGTAGATGTCGATGGAGTGAATTGATGTTCGAGTTCAGCACTCTTATATTACAGAAGTCAATTTGGAAGCTGCCAATCTTGGTTATTTTAACGACTTCAGTTGTCACACTATTTCCATTTTGATTATTGTTCGAAGGACCCGCCTGGCTACTGGACATGGTGGATGTTTGGATAATTTCGCTTGATGAGGTGACAGGACCCGCCCCACCTGTAGATCCGATCGGGGGACGATTTTAACTCCGGAGCATTTTGATCTTGGAACCATCATCATAGCATTTTTCATATATTTGCCACCCTGGAAACCGGAGACATCGGCACAGCGACGAAACGTTAGCTCAAAGAGCAACTACACGCCACCTAAGCCGATGCGATGGTATTTCACCGGGCGATATCGGGTGAGCCAACATCTACCATCTACAGGACTTAGTGACGTCACACAGCGGTTTCCGCGAGTCGATGTTCGCAAATTATTTTAAAGGCTTTAGAGAAAGAAAGGTTTCGTACGTAATAATTACAGCACCTTGAGCAATTGTGAACACAATATTTGATCATTTTCATATGACGTCACGAGGCCAGGGTTAAAAGTAGAATGATTTATTTTTTAAATAATAATACTATTTTAAATCTAAACCAGTATGCATTCCAGAAAAGTAAAAATACTAATAACGCCATCTTTTCATTTCTTGAACATCTTTATTTTAAACTTAATGAAGAAAATTTTGCCGCGGCAATATTTTCTGATATTTCCAAAACTTTTGATTGTGGTAACCATGAAGTATTATTAAAGGAGCTTAAACTTTATGGTTTTAGAGGCATATCGTTAAAGTGGCTTAAATCGTATTTATCTGAAAGATCTCAAGTAGTATTGTTAAATGGTAAAAAATAAAATAATAATAAAATTGATTGTGAAGGACCTCAAGGTTCAGTTCTTGGTCCTTTGCTGTTGTTAATCTATATCAGTGATCTGGCGTCAATTTTTATAAATGGTAAATTTACCATATTTGCTGATGATGCAACAATACTTGGGCGTTGTAAATGTTGTATTGAATTAATTAAAATAATTGATGAAGATTTAATAAAAATTAAAGAGTGGTGCGACTCTAATCTTCTTTCTTTTAATATTAGTAAAACCAATATGTTGTAAACTTTTAAATTTTCACCTAATAATATAAATTTTGACAACTTAATAATCAACAACGTTAAATTTATACAATTTTTAGGAATTTACATTACTAAAAATCTTTCTTTTAATGAACATATAGAAAAGTTATGTAAAAAACTAGCATCAAGTTGTTATGCCCTGCGAGTACTTTCTCATGAAGTAAAAGATAGAGTTCTTCAAAACGTTTGGTATTTGTACAAAGCATTAATGAATGAACTAGTAATGAAAAAATTACACACTCCTTTGAAGTTCATTGAAAACTGGATATCCATTAGTTTAGGTATAAGGGGAAGTACTTATTTCATAATACGTAGGTCTTATTATAGCAAACAAAAACAAACTAACAAAAATATATATATTACCTCGTCTACCAGAGAGGCCAACTGATCAACAAGTTTTGGAGATAAGTCCCCAACTATCACAGATTCAGATGGAATGGTCTTACAAACAGGTGCTAGTTCCTTTTTTATAAAGAAAACTCCTGAAAATAAAGATTAGGTTTAATTTTGAGATGCATGAAGATGGAGCCCGTCACACGGATAAAAGATAGATAAGAACAAAAATAGATTTGCTCTGCTAACTTTTGATGCTTCTAAAATATAATATCATAGAAGGATAATAAGTAGTAAACATATTTTATTTTATTTTATTTATTTTCTTTATTTCAAATTACATTCATTGTTACATACAATTGCAAAAACAAATATGAAATGAAATGGCACCACAGAACAATATATGTAGAAAAAATAATGTCCACTTCCTAATCTATATTTTATATATTCAAATAATCCTCTATTTTATATGGCCCTAAATCTAACAGTAATTTTTTCACTTTTTGCTTAAAATTTTTCTCATTACTAAGTGTTTTATTTAATTACTTAATTTAATATAAAATTTTAAAAACATGTAATATGGGGCTTTCTCAAATAGAGTCAATCTGTGAATGGGGTAGTTTACATTATTTGTACGGGTATTATACTCGTGTTCAACATCGGTAAAAACAACCTATCTCTGTTGTTATAAAAAAACATAATTGCCTCGAATATATAAAAAGCATATACAGTAAGTATTCTTTTAGATTTAAAAACTCCTCTACAAGACTCCAAGTATGACATTCCATAAATAATTCTAACCACTCGCTTTTGTATTAAAAAAATAGATTGTGTTTTGGCATTAGATGCCCAAAAGATAATAACGTATCTTATACCCGATTCAAGATTGGCAAAATACATAGTTCTTTTAGCCGGCTCATTTAAATATTTTATCACTACACGGAAACAGTAACATGTTCTGTTTAATTTTTGACTGAGCTGTTCTATGTGACCCGACCAATCTAAAAACTCATCAATCTGAATTCCTAAAAATTTTATTTTGCATTGTATTTGCACAATCTTGTCATTGATAATAATTTCATCAGGTTTTGCATTTTGATTGAGCTTAGTTCTAAATGTTAAAATGTTTGTTTTTCCTTCATTTAAGAGTCTATTTTTTTCAAACGAATTTTTACAACTTTGAAACATCTGATTTTCCTTATCAACAAGATCACCGATTTGTTTTCCCCCAACTAACAAATTTGTATCGTCAGCATAAGTCGTTAGTTCACATTGCGTATTTAACATTTCAAAATTTAAGTCATTTATAAAGATAATAAACAAAATTGGCCCTAAAATGCTGCCCTGCGGGATGCCTACTTTATTTTGCAAAATTTCCGATTTACGTCCAGTTTCTTGTTTTATAACTATCCTTTGAGTTCTATTGTTTAGGTATGATATAAACCAGTCTAAACTATTTTTCCTAATACCATACAGGCTTAACTTTCTTATAAGCAAATTCCTATCCAGGCAATCATAGGCCTTTGACAAATCTAAAAATATTCCCATTGCCATTTTACCCTCCTCCAGGTATCCCAAAACTGCCTATGTAAATTGAAAAATGGCTGTTTGTATAGGCCATCCCTCAAGATATCCATGTTGGTTCTCTGAGAAAATGCCACAATCTTTCAAAAACAGCATTACTTGCTTACGCATAACTATTTCAAACAGCTTTGAAAAACTAGGAAGTAAGGGCGATAATTATCCAGTTCATTTGGATCACCTTTGTTTTTAGAAAGTGGTTTGATTAAAGCTAGTTTCAACTGATCTGGGAAAATGCCATGCGTAAACGAGTTATTCATTATATAGCAAATGACACAAGCAATCACAGGAATGCTAATTTTGACAATACTAGTTGGTATTTCATCATCACCACAACTATGTTTATTTTTAATTTTTCCTGATAACGTTATTAGGTCATGTGGTGTGATCGGATTGATAACAAAAGTTCTATTGTTTTCTGTTATATTTGAATTCCATACAACATTTTTCAGATCATTTAAAAGTTCAGGTACTATATTAAGTAAAAATGTGTTATAGTTTTCAAAAATGTCTTCAGCTTTTCCTGTAATTGCTGATACACTTGATCGTGATTTCACCGTGATATCATTGAAAATACAGCACATAGATTTATTTTTGTTGTGAGAATTTCTGATTTTGCTAACATAGTGTTCTGACCTACACTTTATCAGGAGACTATCATATTGTTTTTTTACATTGTTGTAGCTTTCATTGTATAGATCATTTTGCTTTCTTAAACTTAAAAGAATGTCTAACCTATTTTTAATATTTTTTATTTGTTCATTATTTTTAAAGAAGTTATCTTTTTTACCATTCATATGCACTAGCTTTTTAGAGAAATTTTGATTAAAAATTGGTATAAATATGTTCATAAAAGCTGCCCATTGACCATTTACATCAGACCCTTTTTTTTATAAACGTCCAACCATTGCTCTTCTATTAAATTTTGAATAAAGTTTTGCCTATTGATTTTTGAAAAAAACCGTTTATACACTGATTTTGCAACATTTGTCTCCTTATTAATTAAAGCAGCTTTTTGCGCGGTATGATCTGATATAATGGTGTTTATTATGCTGCTCTTTATAAAATCAAATTCAATATTCGTAAAAATATTGTCTATGCAACTTCTAGATGTTGCAGTTGTTCTAGTATTTTCTAGAATTGTAGGGTACATCTGAAATGAGTTTAATAATGATAAAAAAGTATTTCTATTTGTATTATTTTCAATGATTTCAATATTGAAGTCACCAGCTATAATAATTATTTTTTGCTTAAACTCATTTGTCATCTGAGATAACATTTCTTCAAGTTTTTGAAAAAAAATATTTACATTTCCCTTGGGAGGCCTGTACATTGAAATTACAATAAACTGTTTTTTTTTAAGTTCATATTCTACAGCCGCACATTCGAACTGTCCTTTTATCACTAATTGATTAAGTTTCTTTCTTACTTTAAATTTTAGGTCTGTTTGCACATATACCGCTACCCCTCCATATCCCTCTTCTTAACAAAAACATGAAGCTAGTGTAAAGTTATTTATAACATACATTTTTACCTATTCAAAGCTCTTCCAGTGTTCTGAGATACACAAAAATTTACATTCCTCGTGCTCCTCTAGTAAGTGATTTAACTTGTCTAAACAGCTTCCAATAGATTGCACATTTTGATGTACTATACTTGACTTTGCACAGTTTGGAAGGTTTGTCATGTTATTAGCATTGTTGTATAAAAACGACACATTACTGATTGGCATTTTTTTGGATGTTTCATTATTATGTGATAGGCTTACTGTCTGTCTAAAAAATCAGTACCATAATTAACTCTGTCTTGGTGCTGTTTGATTTTTTGTAAATATGCTGGACATTTTACATCTCTAGCTGTATGTTTACGTTCTGGCAGCCTCAGCTTTTTACAGTTTGGACAGTCTAGTATATTGTCCTCTGGACAAGGTTTTCTATCATGGTTTTGTCCACATTTATGGCATACTGCTTTACAATATTTAGCAACGTGGCCAAAGTTGCAGCAATTATAGCACAAGGCAATATTTAAATGTTCTTTGACGTGAACTTTTAACAAATCAAAGCTTATATTGTCTGACCGTATAAGCTATTTGAAAATGTTCGGAGTTGCTTCTATGATCCAATTTTCCTTAATGGGATTTCTGCATGCTCTTTTAGTCGCAAATCTTAATTTTTTCTGTACGTCTTCTCCAAATATTAGCTTCATATCAGGATTCTGTTCTACTAACTCTGTTAAAAAAAACTCAGGGGAATACCCTTTGTTAATGCCAGTCAACATTATGTATGGGTTGGTATCTTCTATGGTTTTGTACAGAAGTGTCTCTTGGTTTGTTAAAGCATTTGCTAACTTCTGTTGTTGTTCTTCATCGTGGCTTACAATAATCACACTACCACTATTTAGCTCTTTAATATTTTCAAAATTTTCCTTTATACCAGCTTTTTGAAGTGTTTGTTTCACTTCCTTAATGACTGTTTTGCTATTGTTTTCATTGCTTATTTTTATGAGTGTTTCATGTTTTTTGGTGTGTGGAGGAGTTGCCCATTCTTTCTGCGCGAGTTCTTCTTGATTGTCTCAGGACCTTGCTACATTACTATATGTTTTTATTACGTCATCTTTGTGTAATACACTAGTTGAATCATTTTCAATATAAGTAGTGTGGTTAGTAGTTAGCTGTACATTTGATTTTTTGAGCAAATCCACTTGTTGTAAAAGTTTTATATTTTCTTTTTCTATCGCTATTTTATAGGCCATATAGGTGACAAACTTGTGTACACTAAACACTGCATTTCCTATTAATTCTGCATTTATTCTATCCATGGTGCTCGTAGGATTATGACTTAGATGAACACACTTTTGTATTTCTTCTAGCGCATTTATTACCGAATCTATCAATTTTGAGTCGTTTTCCACTGTTTGTTCGCCTTCAAAAACGTCCTCTTCACTGGACAAACTAGGAGGCGAAATTCCGTTATAGGATGGTTTCCCTTTTTTTGGCTTTTCAAGAATATCAGGAGACGCGTTTGAGCGCTGCCTCTTGTTGCTGCTTTCTTGCTCGCTGCTTTTTGTTTCGGAACTTATCACAATTTTGGTCGCTAATGAACTACGATTTATTGAATTTCTCGGTTTAAAGATTTGTTTCGAGTTAGTTACGCAGTGTTCGATGTTTTCCACATTTGTGATAGATCCCTATAATATATCATGTTGTTTCTCTGCACTTTCTAGGTCAATGGATTCTTTATCATCGTTTTTTGGCTTGTTATTACCTTGGCGAGTTTTTATGCCCTGTATGTTTTTGGCACACTTTAATTTTGCAGTTTTGATTTCGTCACTTGATAACAACGAGGAATGTCTTGAATATAATCTTTTTTTTTTGTTTTCATCACTTTCGGGATCATCGTTTTACTTTTTTCAGACATTTCTTTTTAAAATTGGCTTTGCTATTAAGGCACAATCGAACGGGGTTTAAAGTTGCGGAAAAAAGAAATATACCGAGTCGAAAACACGTCCGCCTTCAACAACGACACGCACTGGTTTCTAGAAAGTTTTACGCATTCGGGCAAAATGATTCCCCATAATATATTATTTCATATAGTTTTTGTGAGTTTTTTTGTATTTTCACGAAATTATATATTAGTGCCAACTGATCATATTATCGGTTTATGTTATTGCAGCAAACTAAAACAGGTCTTACTTTAAAACACTATGCATAAAATTGTACCTTTACGGTTTACTATTAAAGCACGAGACTTAAAGAATCTTTTAAAACGTACTAGATACCTCTAAGCCAGTTTTTGGCGTTACCATCATATTACGCGTTATACCTTGCGTTTGCCCACAATTTTTGTCTTAGGAGGATCACTGTGAACCACTTTCTTCTATTATCTTATTTTTCTTATTATTTGACCTTAACCAGTGATCCAAAACTTTCAAAATTAATACAAGCTCATATCTTACCTTTGGTTTTTAACTGCGTCAAAGGAAACCCGTTCGAAGGAACCAATTGAGCTGAAGGAGTTAAAATTATCACCAACAGGTTTGGTGAAGACCTTTCTAAAAATTTCATTACCATACCCTTGTTCTCTTCGGCACTGATCATTCTTGACCATTTTTCTGGTTTTAGTTTTAGGGATTTTTGAATATAATTTCCAAGAAACTCCATACGATTATCCACAGCGGGTGCTGATGGTTGGTCCATTAAAAAAGTTGAACTATCTAAAAAGTTGGTTTTGAATTTCATTATACATATCCGCTTTGACGCTTTTGGACTTTAGCCCTTATAAAACATAATATTATGTATATATTCAAGTAAAGTGTTGTGACATTTCTTTCCTTGTTTTCGAGAGGGGAAAGACGATGCCAGTAAAATTGAACTACCCCCTCCACCCTCTACAACTACCTATGAATTGACAAAAAAACACCCATTTTTTCAATTGCAAAGGGCTTGAAGGGTATTTTTCTTAAATGAATATTGGTAAACCTGACTGCGGGATGCCCAACCACCGTTGAAACAACCCTTTCAATAGGTGTTTTTCTTACAGTTTACTGAATTTTTTTAAAAGTGCATGATGTTCCAACAATCGCTTTTTAAAGAAAACAATATACAGTGTAGGTAGCCGGATAAGGAAAGTCAAAGTAAATCATTTAAAATGACGCAGTTTAACGCAACTTTTACTTAACTTAAATTACGAACAAACAGCAATTTTCAATAATTGGGACGAAAATTTTAAATTATGTTTTTTATCGCAATATTTGTTGGGTCAAGCACAAACGTGGCTTCAAATTTATGCACTGCGAAATAAAGATGCCGATTGGAAAACAACAGTAGCAGCATTAAAAAAAGAATTTTCATTTTCATCGTATATAAACGAAGCCAAACTAAAATTGAGGTACAGAAGACAACAACCAGGCGAAAATGTATTGGTTTACCTTAGAGAAATCCTGCGACTATGTGATCTAGTAGACCCGAAGATGAGCGAAGATTTAAGAAGGGAACATTTTGAGCAAGGCCTTCTTCCAACCTATGCGTACCAGGTTAAGCTTAAACAACCACAAGATTTTGCAGAGGTTCAAAATTTGATAAAAACCATAAATGACGCAGAAAATGAAATTAACCAGGCAACAAAGGTCTTTGCAGAATTATCCTTGATACAAAGCAGCCCAAAGAAGGATGAACCAGAGCAGCACAAAAAACCGGAGATAATGGAGGAAATCACGCAAGTAATAAAGGAGGAAATAGGAAAAGCAATGCAAAGCAGACCTTACAGAGAAGGCAATATGCAAGCACGCACAACAACGAGCCGTCCAGTATGCTTTCAGTGTGGAAAACCAGGTCACAAAGCTAGAGTTTGTTTCAGGAACCCACAAAATCAGAACAGGCCTAGATACGGTGCGCCACGAAACCGCAATTTTCCACAAACATGGTCGTCAAACCTGCAACAAACCGCAAATCAGCAGCATTCGGAAAACTCCAACGGGCGGTATTAACACAAATAAGTACTGCCCCAAAAGATGAAGAAACAGATGTTCTTACGTTAGCCGGAAGTCTGAACGACAAAAATATTGAAGTTATAGTGGATACGGCATCAGTTAAAAATATTGTAGATAGTAAATTTGTAAATAGAGATAAAATAAAACATTGCAACAATATGTCTTTTATTAAAGTAGCAAACAGCTCATTGATAAGAATTTTGGGATTTACAGAAATAAATGTGTGTTTTAATGATTATACCTTTTCCTTAGAAGCAATGGTGTTGGAAAACCTACCAAAACCATTATTATTAGGTTTAGAATTTTTAAAGTCTCACGAAGCAACAATCAACCTTAAATCAAACAGTTTAACCCTGATAACGAAAAACCATAAAGTTATAGAGTTACCATTGAACCAGAAAGTTGTAAATAATGCGGAAGAAACGATAAATGTCTTGGGTAGTAATGTAAATAATTCAGAAGAAATGCCAAATATAAGTAATAATGTAAATAATTTAGAAGAAGTAACAGATATGGGTAGTAATGTCGTTAATGTAAATAGTAATAGTAGCATAGACAGTTTAATGGACGAATTTAGCGAAATTAACCTTGAAAACGAAATTACGGAAAATATTAAAATTACACTGTGCAATGACATTTCAATTAAAAAAGACGTAGGTAAATGTGAAATTAAATTAAAAAATAATGGTGACAAAAAAGTAACTTATGTTCCGAACTATGAATTTTTGCTAAAAAACGGACTAGAAATTAATAAAATTTATAGTGAAAACTCATCTTTTTATGCAGAACTGCAAAATTATAGGCGCAATGCAAATAAACTTTTCGCTGGCACGTGTATCGCGCATAAATTAGAAAATGAACATTTAATTAATGATAGTGACATTAAACATTTCGAAACGATATTGACTTTAGGAACCGAAAACTTGAATAAAACATACAATGTAAATAAAAATTTAAGTGAAAATGACTTTCAATGTATGTGCAGTTTAGTGTATGATTTCGAAGATATTTTTGCTTGGAGTATGAATGACCTTGGAAAAACACATTTGGTGAAGCATCGTATAGATACAACAGACGACGTTCCAGTAGTTTCCAGGCCATACAGGGTGTCACACAAGGAAAGAAAAATAATCAATGACCAAGTAGAAGAAATGTTGACAAATGAAATTATAAGAAAGTCCTTAAGTCCTTATTCAAGTCCAGTAGTTCTAGTACCTAAAAAGGATGGAGATATGAGATTTTGCGTAAATTATAAGAAATTAAACGCAAAAACTGTCAAAAATGTGTATCCTCTACCAGTGATAGATGACATTTTGACATATTTGGGAGAAGCACAATATTTTTCAACATTAGATATGTTTTCTGGGTACTGGCAAGTGGAAATTGAAGAAAAGGATAAGCATAAAACAGCCTTCGTCACAACAGATGGGTTATTCGAGTTTAATCGACTGAGTTTTGGACTAACAACAGCGCCAAGTACTTTTCAACAACTAGCTGATGCAATTTTAGGGGATTTGAAGTGGAATGGAGCGATGACATACCTAGATGATATCTTAGTATATGGAAGGAATTTGGAAGAACACAATAAAAACCTTAAAAAAGTTCTGTTAAAACTGAAAGCTACAGGGCTTAAACTAAAACCATCTAAGTGCCAATTTGCTTATAAACAAATAACAGTGCTTGGTCACACTATCAGTGATCAAGGTATTTTGCCAGATTCTTCTAAATTGGAAGCAGTGAAAAAATTTGCAACCCCCATAAGCAAAAAATCACTTCAAAGTTTCCTTGGCCTTGCAAACTATTATAGGAAATTCGTAGAAAAATTCAGTGTGATTGATAGACCGTTGTATAATCTTCTCAAGAAAGGAAAACCATTTTTATGGAAATCTGAACAAGAAAATGCTTTTCAGACAATCAAACAAAAGTTAATTTCACCACCAGTCTTGACACACTACCTGCCAGAAGCAGAAAAAGAACTTCACGTCGATGCATCAGACTTTGGAATCTCAGCGATACTTCTACAGACAGTACAAGAGGAAATGCACCCAGTTTGTTACATTTCCAGGACGCTTACCAAAGCAGAACGAAACTATCGTGTAGGAGAAAAAGAAGGTCTCGCTATAGTATGGAGTTTGACGTATCTTAGAAGCTACATTTGGGGTCAACATGTAAAAATTTTTTCAGATCATCAACCACTATGCTATTTACAGAGTATAAAAAACGTTTCAGGAAGATTAGCTAGATGGAGTTGTAAGTTACAAGAATTTGACTATGAAATAATTCATAAGACTGGAAAATGCAACCAAGATGCCGACTGTCTCTCTAGACAACCATGTTTTGAAGCTACAAGCACAGACGAAGATACCGCTAATGAGATACCTACATTTTTGTTACCTTTAGTGGATATCACAGAATTATAAGAAGAGGATCCAGTAGTGTCAGATTTGTTACAGGCAGTCCAAAATCAAAATTATGGTAATTCACATCTTCAACGCCGTGCTAAGCGCTTCAAAGTCATAGATGGAGTATTATACAGAAAATCAGTGGTGCCACACAAAACGGACAAATTAGTAATTCCACAGGGACTGAAAGCTCAACTGATGAACCAGCTACATTGCGAGCCTTTATCAGGACATTTAGGATTTGCTAGAACGTATGACAGGGTAAACAAACGTTATTATTGGGACAAAATGCATATAGACATCAAAAAATTCATCAGGGGATGTCCAGACTGTCAAATAAGGAAAGGTCCAAATAATGAAAAACCACCAGGTGACCTACAACCCATAAAAATAGACGATTTGCAACCCTTCGAAATGATAGGAATCGACATATTGGGGCCACTAACAAAGACAAAAGAACAAAATAATAATAATATATAGTAGTTTGCACAGACTATGTAACACGATTTGCGATAACGAAAGCCATGCCAAGTGCAAAAGCTGAGCAAATAGCTGCATTTTTAGTGGACTTTGTCATAAGTATACATGGTGTGCCAAGAAAAATATTGAGCGATAGAGGTCAGGTATTCAGATCAGAAATGGTGAGACAAATGGTACAAAACATGGGAGCAGAAATCATATATACAACGTCGTATCATCCACAAACAAATGGTTTAACAGAACGTTTCAATCGAACATTAGCAGACATGCTCAGTTTATATGTATCAACAGCACAGGACGACTGGGATAAATATTTACCACTAGTCACATTTGCATATAATACCAGTAATCAAGATACCACACAGTTTTCGCCATTTTACTTAGTTTTTGGTAGAAATCCAAACCTTATTCCTGACGCAATGTTTTTGAAGTCAACAACTTTGGTACTTCCAAATCCGAATATAGCAGCACACAGGGAACAAGCGAAGAGGAATATTGCACAAAAACAAATTAAGGACAAAACCAGATATGACGATAAACACAAGGAGGTGACGTTTGAAACAGGAAATAAAGTGAAATTGAGGGTGTTCATAAGGAAAAAGAGAAAAAGTGACAAGTTACAATGCAAGTATCATGGTACATTTGTCATTGTCGAGAAAGTTTCACCAGTCAATTATATAATTCAGAGAGGAGAGGGAGCAAGAGCAAAGCAAGAAATAGTTCATGTCAGCAGATTAGCCCCATGAACCATATAATTTTTCCAATTAGCTAGAACAATGCATAAAATATATTTTAATTAATTTTGTTGTATAACACTATCAAAATGCAGTAGTAAATAAGGGTTATTTTTTTTTCTTGTTGTTTTCCCCCAAAAAAGGAAAAAAGTATAAGGTAATAGTCAAGGTAAAAAAGAGGAAAATTAAGTGTGTTTGTTTCGAAGTTAGAAAAAATATTAGGGATCGTGAGCAGCTGCACGAGGCTCTGAAACAGTTGGGTATTGCTTGAACGCATGTCTGATCAACTTGTAAAATTCTGGTAATTTTCAACTGTCGTGTCGCGTCTTATATGTAATTTTTTTTGTTTAGAAAAGAAAAAGAGGGTAAAAGTAAACCGGAGGACTAAAGTAATAGGAAATGTAATTTTTCATTTTGGGGATAATTTCCAGTAAGGGAGGGGGAAAACTGGAGAAAATAGTGAGGTAAAAGTTTAAAGTTTATAAAATTAGCGTGGTTGAAAGACGCATTGTTCGGGGAAAATGATTCGATCAAGGTTAAGCGGTGGCTAATTGCCAATGTAGAGGGCAAGCTGAATTTTTTGTTGCTCTATGTATATAGTGTGTTGGTCCTACATGTTTGTCTTGTGTTGGTAAGTGCCTAATCCTTGTTTTTTTTCTTTTCATGTTTAATGTCGACGATGGGCGAGGTTTGGCAGTAGGCAGCCGGATGTGTGAGGTCCCCAAGGACAGCAGGTGTCAGGAGCTGTCACCCCAGGCGAGGCGAAAACCTCATGTCCCCATGTCGGAGACCTGACGTCAGCAGGACGGGGCAGGAGAAAAGGGAAGAACAGGAACGAGGACGAGACAGAGGGAGAAGACAACACAGAGACGAGGACGAAGACAAAGAAAGAAAACAGAAAGACAATTTTTTTTTAGGAATTTAGAGCAGCTTATATTGTAAATTTTTGTTTCTTGGATTCAACCCAGAGTTTTTTTATTGTTAAATAGTGTATATATAGGTTTAGGGTACTTTAGAAAGTGTTTGAGACAAAAACCCTTCAGGTTTTTGTTTTCCGTGGGGGGGGGGGGGGGAAAGTGTCACGAAGGGTTCATTTATCTATCACTCGCTTCTGGACTGTTGTCGCCTGGTCGCCCTGTATATCGTTTCACGGCAGGATCCGTGAGTGGGGGAGACCAGCGCAAGGACGGGCTAGAGGCGAGAGGAGATCATCACCCAGCTCGCTGCGAAGCCGTGCGGTCGAACCGAGACGAAGACGCTGGCCGCCGAGACGCCCCCACGAACGCCGTGACCCTTTCGCCCGTCCTGGGAAGTTCTAGGATAATAATTAAAGGTAGGTCTGGGTTGTATTAATTGTAAAGGGTAATAATTGTATTAATAAATAGCTGCATTCATTATGATGACCGCCTTTTTAATCAAGGATCCCGGTGCCCTCGTGACAATATCTCGGAAACGATACGTCCCACAGATTTGGAAACAAAGCTACCGTTATAAAAATTGCCAAGAGAAATACATTAAAGATAATTTCAAGTTCGGAAATTGCCGCAAGAGGGCGTAACAGCTTACTTATTTTTAAAAGTTTATTTTACGAAAGAAACTGACACTAAACCGTAGAAAAACGAATAATTAAAATCAGTAGATCATGCACTACAACTTGTTTTTTATTAATAATATGTTTTCGAATCTCGCCCATAAAGGAGTGGCGGTAGCCTTTAGGGCATTTTTTAAAAAACTACCATTATGTTGTTATCCTTTAACGAATTAACTTGGACTTGTTTGAAAGGGATTTCCTAGGAGTTAATAATTTAGAAATAGTCACAAGTTTCCTCATAAAATTTTAATATGTTGCTGTTATTCAAACGAACTTATTTCTTGATTTTTCTCGGTATTTTTAAATTGGATGGTATATAATTTTTTTGGTAGTATAGGACAATTTGCATTGAAAACGACTCGTTCAAACCGTAAATCAATATCACTAACGGTTTAAGAGTTATTTTGATTTTTCTTTAAAAAAATTATTCAGTTTTCACTCGGTATACACGCAATAAGCAAGGTAACAACTAATTTCATGACCTACTGTGTCATAAACTATAAAAGGTATAATACAAGACCTACGGGCCAAAGAAACATCAATAATACTAAATAAAATATAAATATTGATTATGAATATGAAAATATGCACCAATCATAGAACTAGAAATAATTATCGATTTAGCGAAAAAAAAATCACAAATGTTTAAAATGTTGTGCATTACTTTCATTATTCTTCTTTTAGTAGAAAATATGGCTGCATCAATTTCAGCCATGGATAAGCTTGTAACACGAAAGTGACCAAAAAGTCTAAATATCTTGCTCCATTAAGGTTTTGGTAAAAAAAAATGGGTACCTATAGTTTCCCTTTAACGATCCCGCACCAAACATGTAAACTCCAGCGGTTTAGATAATCCACTTTAATCATCCAATGAGAGTTTTGTTCGGACCAATAGTGCAGATTGTGCAAATTCACACCCCGAGTATTAGTGAAAGTGACCTCGTCTATCCATTATATCTGTGAAAGAAAATTTTTCCCGAATCATATTTAATAGCCAATGATAGAAGTCCAATCGACGATCATGATCAGTGTCGTTGAATGCCTGATGTAAGCGATGTGGTAATGGTGCATGCTATTAGTTTGTAGAATGTAGAAAACAATGCCCAATATGAGTTGATGAGTTTTAAACGTAAAACGTTTCAAACTCATCAACAGTTTGACACAAGAAAGTATTAATTTGTTTCTTCCTTTATATGGCTGACTTTAGCGAAAACATGGTGGAATCGATAAAAAATGCCGTTAGAAGCTTATCCAAGGCTGAAATGGAGGCAGCGTGTTTTCTATTGAAAGAAGAATATCCAAGTGCTTAGAAAATGATGGAAAATATTTTGAACCATTTTTTCTCGCTAAATGGCTAATTATTTCTAGTCCTAAGATTTGTGTATTATTTCATATTCATAATAACTTATATTTATATTTTAGTCAGTGTCATTGATGTTTGTTTGGCCTCTTGGCCTTTTATTGTATAATATGTTGTAGTTTAATATACAGTTGTCAATGAAATTAGTTGATATTATGCTTATTGCAAGCTTTGTGCGGTGAATGTAAACTGACTAGTTTTTTAAAGAAACATCAATATAACTCCTAAACCGTCAATGATGTTGTTTTGCGGTTTAGACGTGTCATTTTTAATGCAAATTGGTTCCTATACAACCAAGAAAGGTTATTCCATCCAATTTGAAAATACCGAGAAAAGTCAAGAAATCAGCATACTTGTGACAAGTCCTGAATCATTTAATTAAACTCCAAGGAATTCCCTTTTAAACCAGTTCAAGTTGAAGAAAATCTGTTGAAGGATAACGACATAATTAAAGATTTTTTAAATATGACTTAAGGGCTTCCTCCACTCCTCTATTAGGCGAGATTTGAAAATATACCAATAGCAACAGTAGTTGTAGTAAACGATCTACTGATTATAATTATTAATTTGTTTTTCTACGGTTAAGTGTCGTTTTCTGCCGTAAAATGAACGTTTAAAAATAAATGAGCCATTAAACCCTCTTACGGCAATTTCCGAAACTTGGAATTATTTTTAATGAATATCTCTTGAAAATTTTTATAATGATAGCTTTTTTTCAGATTTGTGAGTCGTATCGTTTTCGAGATATGGCCGCTCCGTATCCTTATCTGGACACCCTGCATTATATTATAATATATTATAGAGGATTTAAAATAATGTTTAAAAAGTTTAGATAAAAATCGACAGAGACCACTGATGGCGATTCATTTTTTTTTGCAACCGCGTTATTATTGAGATGCAGGGGTTAAAAATTTGGAAAGGAATCGGTTTTTCCTTAATATCTTTGAGACCGCTTCAGATATTATTTTGAATTTTAGCTATAGAAACAACTTTGTATATTTGATTTCCTTCCGCCAGTGGCGTCAGCGCTAACATATCTTTTGATATTTTTAACGAGAAAAATGATACGCCACTGTTTCTTCAAAATAAACATTATTTTAATTGTTACGCCTTATCACTGAGCAAAAATTTTTCCTAAACTTTATTTCGTGTGACGAACAGTTCTCCATAAAAAAAATAATTATAATTATTTACATACCGCTATTCGCCTATCAGTTTTTGATAAAATTGCATACATCTCCTGCAAACGTAGTTTATACAGTCAATAAACTACGACTAAAAAATTTGACTTTAACAACAAAACACTTTTTCAATTATACCATATTTTTTTTGTGTATCTGGAAAAAAGATGTTTATTTTGTCGCCTTACAGTCCAAAGTTTACACAGCACAATTACTGTATCCTATATTATATACTTACCCAAAAAGTAATAGATTTAAGTTAAAAAATTACCAATTAGTATTCCTATCAATTAAAATTTTATCTCTTGTGAAAAAAGACATTTAAAAAATTCACTCTGTACGATTTTGTTGAATGTCAAGAATGACAGTGGTTGTCACACATTGTATGTAAACAACCGTTAGAGCTTGCGTGGAAAGAAGAAAGGAGTACGTATTTTTACTATTTTTCAGTTAATTTTGGTGTTTGTTATTTCGTGACTGTTTCCATTATGTCTGTTATAGTAAAGTTTACACTACCCCGTTAATTCTTTGAGTGCCATAAAACCCTAATTATCCCGCATGCTTAAAAATGCCCCAAATTTACATTTTTTCGGGTAGAGCTGGAGTACAAATTACCTGCATCCCTAATTGCTATACCATTTTAAGTAGGTGTAAACACCTAATAATATATAAACAGCAAATTGATTTTAATTAACTTTAGTTCCAATTGGTTTTCCGACGAGCGAATTTTATTATATTAGAGTTTGCATTGCAGTATTTACATATCTATGCTATTAAAAAGAAAAAAGGTAGTGGCATACATATTTTTTTGTAATTTTTTAATTTGTAAACTTTGGTACTTTTAAACAAAAAAAGTGTTCTTGGCGCATGTAGCTATAGGGTACATCGTTTTTGAAAAAATGGAATTAATAATCACGCTGCTATTAGGGGGATAGTCGGCAATGGGTTGTCACGGAACTAAAAGAAAACATATAGAACAAAGAATCCCCCCCCCCCCTTCGTACTCATATTCTCATTATTCTTTTTACAGAATAGCTACGACAACTAACCCGAATACATTATTCTACTGAAATTTATTTGCAATTCTAGCGCGTAGGTCTTCTAAACTTTCGCAAGGGGTTTTATAAATCTAGTTTTTAACGTGTGGATATAAAATGAAGTCGCAAAGCGTGAGATCGTAGGATCGTGGTGGTCACCTAACTGGCATATTACGACTAATGATTTGTTCCTCGAAAAATTCTCCCAAAAACTTAAATTATTAAGAGTTACGTGAATTGGTTCGCCGTCCTGCTGGAAAAGCCTTGTCGCGTCTCCTATTTTCTAAAATTTCATTACGGTATCGCACCAACTTGAGTATCCCTATTAAATAAACATCATTGCAATTAACCTATCTTTTAATGTGACCGCCCACGCGCCAACTTTCTAAGAATGCAAGTCCTTTGCTTTAAAGGAATGTGGAATTTTAGAACTCCACATGCTCATTTGTTGAGAATTTAAATAACCAGAGAGGTAAAACCATGCCTCGTCAGTAATAAACGTTTTCTCAATGACATTCATATTACTATGCAAATTACCCATTAACCACTCTGAAAATTACATGCACTGCGGATTGTCGTTTGGTAACAATTTCTGGACTGAGCTTAGATAATAAGTGTGCATATGCAGCTCACATTTCAGGATATTATTGCTTAAATGCCGAAGAGAGGTTTGTGGGTGTTCATTAACAATTTGCCTCAATTCTTCTACTGTTTGTACAATGAGAATTTTAGGTCTCCCACTGCCTTTGTTACTATTGGCACTTTCTGTTCCTCTAAATAAGCCCTAGATCTAGTCAAGGCTTGGCGGAGCTGGTTGAAATCCATGCCTATGTGTGGAAATTCTGTTTGAAAATCCTAAATGGGGTTTTGTGTTGAATACACCCACTGGCTATCAACCATTCTGTCAGCTCCTTATGGTTATTATAAACAACTTTGTTACAACTGTTGTATGACTAAACTTTTAGCGATAGGCAAATATTTCTTTGAGCACACTTGGCAATGAGTAAAAGAAAAAGTTTATGAAGAAATTTATTGGACAGCAGCAAACTGATTTTGCTTCAGTAGATAAATTGTAATCTAAAATCGCCTATACAGGGTATTATTTAAGTACGTGGTCAAACTTTACGGGGTGATTCTTTCAGTGATTGGAAGACGAAAAGTTTATATAAACACAGGTCCGGTAAATCCGTTTTTTCGTAAATACCTTAATCAACATAATACAAAATTATTTTTTACAAGGTGTTGAAATATTAAAAAAAAAATCCTAAGTAGGTAACAAAGAAGATTGGCTAAATGAGCTAGGCTCAAGGTCAAAAGAAGACGAAAAGAAAAAAAAGAAGAGACTAATATGAGGTCGAAGTTTGGTGACAGTTTTTAATGAATACAAATGAATCTTTTAAGCTGAAAATTGTTTGTCTTATTTTGTCAGTGGCGTGCATTGTGGTAACCCCGGAAATTGAAAAAACAAACAAACAAGAAAAACCCTTTATTAAAACCACACTCAAACAAATAGCACGCTATTTTTTTTAGTAAGAAAACATTTAACAATAAGATGCCCAGGTAACACAGAGTGCTTAAAACGGTTCTTGAGATGTTCTGCTTATGCTCAGATGCGACCTCGCCAGTACAACGTAAGGCAGTAGCTAGCCGATATTTCCTTAACAAGATTTCTTAAACACGTACTTTACGGGAGATTGAAATGCACTACTTGTTTGAATTTCTTTATGATATCTCACAGCTGTCCTAAAACGATGAGTTGATTTTATTCACGAAAAAACTGCTTAGAGTTCTTTTTGAGACAACCTAATATTAACTTTCGCTTTCACAACTACACAGCAACCTCTCAGAGATAGCTTACCCTGAACTTTTAAGCGACAACAATTTAGTTATCTAAAAAACTAGATACCTAATGTTCTCATCAAAATAACTTATTGTAACCATTCCTTCCATTGCCACACAGAGAACTCTCAGAGACAGCTTACCTAGGAATTCTTAGCGACAACAAATTAGTTCGCTTCAAAACTGCCTGGTGTTCTCTTGGAGAGAACTTATTTTAACTATCCTTTTTATTGCCAAAAAAATAACTCTTAGAGATAGCTTACCTAGGACTTCTTAGCGACAACAATTTAGTTCCCTTCAAATCTGCCCGGGGTTCTCTGCGAGAGATTGCGTTGCGACTATCCCTTTTATAACCACAAAGACATCTCTCAGGGATAACTTACCCAGGGCAGTTTAGGTTCACTATGAAATTGCCTTAAGTTTGCTTTAAAATTGTGTAAGATGGTAGGCCTTTATTACCTACGGCCTGTGTTAATATAGATATGTGTAGCTAAAACATGGCGTGGCGTGATATCTAGCCGGCAAGGACAATACAGGTTAGTATTATTTGGTAGCAGATAGTTGTAACAGTGGTTGTATTTCGTGTTATGTCTATAAGGCTAATAAATATCCTAAACAATATCCTGTTTGTTTAGGTTCATATCCTATACAACACACGGGTTTTACGTGGTGTCAGGTTAGTTTTGACACAAGATCTGGAAAAGTGGTAAAATTCCGACTTAACCATGGAAGGCGTGTTCAAACCACCAGAAGCATTGCAGCCTGATGGCAATATACCAGAAAATTAACCAGAAAATAGATTATTTTTTTACAGCAACAGGGCTTAGTACAAAACTAGAAGAGAAAAAGTAGCAGTAATCTTGAACTTAATAGGTGATGACGGGCTAGAGCTTTATAATACCTTCAAATGGAGGAAAACGAACAAGCGACGCTAGAAAAGGTCAAACAGAAGTTTTAAGAATATTGCTCACCGAAGAAAAACAATATTTTTGACCGTTTTGTTTTCAACACATTGTACAAAAAGAGGGCCAGTCGTTCGATTTGATTGTCACAGAAATAAGAAAAGCTGTAAAGACTACAGAGTATGCTAACCAAGATAAGATGGTTCGTGACAGAATTGTCATGGGGATTTACAACAAGTCTACGCAGGAAAAGTTACTAAGGGAGGCGAAATTGAGACTTGACAAAGCTGTAAATATATGCTGAGCCATCAAAGTAAGAAAGGATCAGTCCAAAATCCTACAAAGTGAAGCAAACATTAGCGAGGTTAAGTCTAGAAATTACTCAAGAAAAATTAAGGAAGAAAACCAACAAAACTGTCGCATTTGTGGATATCCACATCAGAAAAAAAATTGGTCAGCTTGGGGAAAAACGTGTGCGAGGTGCCAGGGGAAGAGCGACAAGAAATATAAAGAGACGCACCAAGACATTGGAGATAAGATCAAAAGGAGATATTCGAGTTTTTTAAGTTTAAGTTCAAGTGAATCTAGTGGATATGAGCTCTATGTAAGTTCAGTGGGCAAGAAAACGAAACTAGGAGGAGAGCCTGGAGGCAATGTGAACAAAGGAGGTACTTGTAAATGATAAGCCAGTCATGTTCAAACTTGATATAAGTAGATAAGCTATGGGGTTTTCGGATTAGAATTGAGCTATTTTACATGTAAATCTCCATAAGAAAATTTAAGGTCCGTTCTGCATTTCAAGGTCACCGACGCCCCAGGTGCGTACTAAACATTTGAACCCTTCTTCAACAAAGGCGTCTCGACGCCAAATTATTGATTAACATTTAGCGCATAATATGCCTCCGTCTTCTGAGAGGTAGCAATGCATCACTTTCGAAAAAGCATATTTTTTTTTGTTCTAGGATCGGACCTGCGATTATTGGTATAGTGTTCTACACTTTAAACCACCACGCCACGCTGTCTACATTTTTTGGTTATATTATTAGTAAAATTGATACTAGAGGTTAAACAGAAACACAAAGTTTAAAGATAGGTTTATTTATACAGCTATACAAATACATTCTTAAAACATTTAAAACAAAATATAAATTATACAATATTATATCCCCTTTCTGGCTGGATTACATATACACATCCACATATATAATTCACTGAAGATACTTGTCAGGTATAATAGATATTTTTTACTTGTCTTCCATAATCGACCAGTGTCCCCAAGGAATTGTGTCAGCAGATGATTTTGAAATTTGTCTCTTGTCATCATAAGGAGATAAACTAATCTTATTTTGTCTTACACTATATATATCATGATTTTTGGATCTTATTAAATTTTGCGAAACATGTTTCTCCTTAAATGTTTCCAGGCACTTAACATAATCTTCAAATGTTATTTGATTTTCAATAACAGACTTCTTAATACCTTTTATTTTTTTGGCTAGCCCCTTTTTAGAGAGATAATTTTCAATTTCTTGTCGCTGTTTACCATCCACCTCTAGTTTCAATCTTTCTTGTTCTATTTCATCAAAAGTGAAATGCACCTTTGTAGCATACATTTTAGATCTAAGTCCTATAAAATGAGTCATAATTCGCCCATTATTCTCATCTTTCATCATTCCTAGAACTTTCCTGTTAACATTTGGTATTCCATATAAATATGTTATCCTCAGAATAATCAGATGTATCAAAGTATTGCTGACAATCTCTTCTGATGACTTGATAAATATCCATGTTTTTAATTTCATATATTAGCGAATCGGTATCGGTATAAAGGACATTGCAATTAGAGAAATTTTGCAGCATGTAATTATAATGAAAATCGTAAATAGTAGTTTTGGCTAGATCTAGAATAGACATTCCTACATAGATAGATTTGTTGAAATAAATTTTTGACTTTGCAAGTTCGATAATTACAAAATTTTCATTTATTATAGTACATGTTTTAAATTCGGGCTTTGATATTAAAGCTTCGGCCCCATAGCGCCCTTCCCAATTCATAACTAATTTCACTGAGGAATAATTCCGAACATTCTCCATAGTCTTTTCAAATACAGCATTGTTCATAAGCTTAGATAAGTTTTTTTTAAACTCATTTCTAGCTGCCTGCCTTAGACTAGTATTCAAATCAATATATGGCTTTAACCATGGAGATTAACTAAATGACAACACTCTATGTATTTTTTCAATTTGACCCCTAATGTCAACGCCTGCTTCAAGTTCCTATAATGTATAACATATTTATCTTTGTCATGCAAGGTAGCCAAAAGTTTTATACTGTTAGTTCCCATAGGTTTTTGGTGTTCTGGACAAGGTGGAAGAAAATTTATTATGCAGTTCGAGAGGAATATTAAAATCAACTTCTAAGATATATCCGGTGTCAGCTTTATCAGAAACTTCGACGGCATTCAGGCTATAAATTTCCTCATTAGAAAGCCATTTAAAATATCCATAGGGCAGATATTGGGACATTGCCCAGCCATATTGGTTATTTATGTCAAAATACGCCAGATATGACTCGTCTTTATTGGCATCATATGAAGACGTGTACTTATTATTGGCTTCAGCATATCGCTTAGAACACTGACTTAATCCCCCTCTTATGCCTTTTTCTACAAACATAACCATATCTAAATCTGTCAACAGTTCGAGTTTTACTTGGCTTGTTTTAGACATTTGAAATAGCATGCATTGCCAAGCATACCCCGGCAACGGGTAGGCATGCGTAGGAGAAATACCATAAGTTTTAAAAGACGTTTTGCGAAATTGTTCAAAAATATCTGCCAGAAGTAAGACATCTGCTTTAAGATAGATATCAGAATATTCTTGCATTGTTTTGCATCCTAACGAGTTCCATACTTCATGCGCATGAGCGTAATCCTTTTCGCTTATTAGAGAGTCATTCAATCTGTTATAAAATTGCATTTTCAAAGGCAGTTTGGTCTCGCTCAGTTTGTGCCAACTATCCATAAAGTCATAAGGAAATAATAATAATAATAATAATAATAATAAAGGCTTTTTATTAATACATAACAATAACAACAACAAAGGAAAAATACAAAAGGTGGCGAGATCCAGCATAGCTGTTCATCTAACCACCAGACAATTACATTTCAAAGTTTAACAATAATAATAATGTCGAAAAACCAAAAAATAATTACCTTAAGTAATATCAAAAGTAAAAAAAAGAAAAAAAAAACGACTTAACTATCCATGATCCGGAATTGGCCGAAAAAGCGCAAATATTGGATTTATTTTAAAATAGAGAAGAAAAACAAAAATATAACGTAAGTAAAAATTTGCTAGAAAACAATTCAGCCTCTCTCACTTATTACACACTTTCTAAGATGATTCTTAAAGCTATTTATAGATGAACATGATTTAATTATAGGTGGTAAGTTATTATATGTTTTAATAGCGTTATATGTAAAGGAGCGCTGGAAGGCGGCAGTGCTGTGTCTGGGAATCTGAAAAAGTTCATTGTAGCGCGAAACCCTGTTGTGAATATCGCGACCTCTAACAAGTTTTTCATAGAGATATACAGGTTCTTTAAATTTGTTTATTTTATACACCAAAGTACCCAAATGCATTCGATATCTTTCAGCCAAGGAAAACCACCCAGAAGCAAGAAATGATGGAGTTATGTGGTCAAATTTTCTTAGACCGTAGCAAAACCTAATACATGAATTTTGTAGTTTTTGCAAACTACTCCTACTTGCTACGGTCAGTGCAGGCCAATAAAGAACATTTGCATAATCGAGTAGGGATAAAATCAAACTATCACAGAGTCTATGTTTGATGTCCTGAGCTAAAATATCTTTATGAATGTATAACGTTTTTAATTTAATGAACGACTTTTGTAAAAGTTGGGAGACATGTTGCTGAAATCGCAAGTCAACATCCAATAAAACACCAAGATTCTTACATACTGAGGATGGGTTTATTGCGACTTCATTTAAGGTAATGTTTAAATTATTGGCTAAAATATCTCTATCCCGCCCAAATATCATCATTTGGGTTTTATTATTATTAAGTATAAGTTCATGGGCTGCTGTTAACTTAGAAACAATTGCGAGGTCATTGTTAATGTGCGCCGATGGTGGATTATCATTATAAAAGAAAGAATAATAAATTTGCATATCATCGGCGTACTGATGAGACTTGCAATTGTTTAAATGATTAGAAAAATCAGCGGTATAAATAGAAAACAACAATGGCCCCAATATACTACCCTGTGGTACCCCTCTGTGCGTCGTCACAAAGTGCGATGCTTCACCAGGTAATAGCACACGCTGACTCCTCCCACCAAGATAGCTCTCTATTAACTTTAATGATGAGTTACTTAGACCATAGAATTTTAGTTTCGTTAGCAAAATAGAATGATTCAAAGTATCAAACGCCTTACTGAAATCAAGTAAAATTAAGCAGGAATTCTTTCCTTCATCCCGAGCTCTCAGAAGGTCATCTGTTACATTAAGAAGCGCGGTTGTAGTGCTATGAGCTTTTCGAAAGCCGGATTGTGTAGAAGGTAATGCCTTACTGTGTAAAAAATGTTGGTTCAATTGTTCATTAGCTATTTTCTCTAGAATTTTAGACATACAACATAATATACTTATTGGACGAAAATCTGAATGCAATAGAGGGTTGTTATTTTTAGGAATAGGGATTACATTGGCATTTTTCCATAAGGAAGGAAATTTACTAGACATAAGACACTTGTTAATTAAGAAGGTGATAATAGGGGTAAGATGTGGAGTTATTAAGGAAATTATTTTTATATCAATATTATCTATGCCTCTCGCTTGTGTTTTAATTTGTGAGATAATTCTACTAACCTTCTCTTCTGTGACCTCAAAAAATGAAAATTGATTCTGTACAGATGGTAGAGTTTTATTGTCATATAAATCACTAATGAGACTATCCCTGTTCGCAACCGGACGGGGTACACTATCAATAAAAAATGTATTAAATGAATTCGCACTGCCAATATTTGACGGAAAGCTTGTTGATGAAGAGTTAATATTAAGATATTTTAACGTTTGCCAGAAACCCTTTGGGTCGACCCTAAATTTATGGTTCAAATACCCTTTTTTCTCATTCCGAACAGCCATCGTCACAAAATTTCTAAGTTGTTTATATTCATTCTTTGAAGTCTCAGTTTTCGTTTTTTTATACCTTGTTAGCGCTTTCCGTTTCAACTTTATCATAAGTTTAAGATTGTCAGTTAGCCACGGTGCCGGAGCCTTAGTGAACCGAGACGTTTTTATAGGGGCGTAAACAATAAAAATATTATCCAAATTAAAATTTAAGAATTCAAGCATATGATCCACATCGTCATATTCATATATAGCATCCCAATGGACAATAGAAAGATCATTTAAAAAATTATTGTAATCAAAGTGGCTATAATCTCTGTAAGTTTTAAATTGAATTTCCTTGCGCGGCTTTTCCAGTTTTAGATCGCAGAGAACAAGGCAGTGATCAGATATATTATCCATATCTATAATATTGCTACCGCAGAGGGAGAAGTAGTAACTATTAAATCTAAGAGAGTTTGAGAAAAATGTGTCACGCGAGTGGGTTGAGATATTATTTGAGTTAGATCATATTTGTTCAAGAAACCCCTAAAAAGTGTACAACCGTTTGCGTTTTCCAGAAGATTAACATTAAAGTCGCCCCCAAAAAAGATATGGGCAAACTGCGGGAAAAACTCTATGACACTATTTTTAAACTCATCCAAACAAAGTTTTAGATTTGTATTGGGAGGACGATAAATTGACCCAAAACATAACTTCTTACCATACATTTTAAGGCTTATCCAGCAAATACCCCTTCCCCTTTCCTACAAAGTAATGAAAACTGATCTTCAGACAAGTTCATGAATTCAGATCTAAGAATTGGATAATCTGATAAGTATGACGCTAATTTATCTAACCCACAAGCCAAAAATCGAAAGCTGTCTATAAATCTTAACTGCACCGAATTTTCGGTAAACGAAATATATTTTTCCTTATTCACTGGTAAAATATCGATTTTTCCTGGCACCTCTGCCACTGTCTTTAGTACCAAATGGCCATCATATGAACTCATATTATGGAAGAGAACAGGTATTGTATTGCTATCTTGAAAGTTAAGATTGCATTTTTCGTGAGCTGCCTCCCTCATTTTACCAGTGATATGACTGTGATCTCTAACTGTGATCTCTAACCACTATTTCGTTAGACGATAACGGTTTTCGCAAAAGACTGTCTCAACGTCTTCAGCAAAACTAACAAGTTCCTTAACAAACCATTGCATACAATCTTGACCAGTGTATGACTTATAAAATGAGAGACTATCATCATATGAACATTTAACATAAAACCCAACGCTATAGTGAAGGTTCTTTTGATAGCTTGAAGTTGCTTTACTTCCAACATCTTCAACAGGGGCCAAGAGACACTCAGTGTCCGCATAAATTATAAAGGGGACTTCTTCTTTATATTTAAAATCTTTGAATTCTACCCACTTTCTCTCCTCGGTTGGAACTTTAGGTACTGCACCATTATTCAACATCTCACAATCTTGAATATGCATATTTAATGTTTCTTCAGAATAGAAAAAGTGGAGACAACGGTCACAAATATACTTTTTTTGTTTATGACTACTGAGCTGTTGTGACAGTAAGCGAGATAGATTTTTATCCATACAAAATGCTGCTTGCCAGACAAAATGTCTATTTTATCATTATGCGTATCGTAATATATATCCTGTACGAATAGAAGATTTACATGCTTTTCGTGCTTGTTTTTTGTTAAATAAGCTGGGATAATATTATATTTTTTTTTACATTTTTCTAGTCGATAAACATTTACTGATAAATAATTCTGGTGTTCAAATCTAGGTACTTGCCTCAAGGTCATAGGAAATTGTATACCCTTCAAATTCAGTACTTCCTTAGGGTCTGGGTATGATGACGGCAAGTTATAATTGTACTTACTAGGATACAAGGCTGATGTCACAGGCCAAGCAAATCACATATCATCTTTATTTTGTACATTGATACAAGCTCGCTTCTTTTGAATGAATGGGGGTAGCTTAATATAACTGCCAGCACGAAGAGGGTTATATCTATTTATAGATACTGTCAAATTTAAAATTTTTTTAAAGCCCATCCGCTATCTTTTTCCTGAAACTCTTCCAATTTAGCTAACAACTGATCTTGCACATTTTTTACAAACCATTCATTAAAGTTAGTATTTTTGTCAATAACAGCATTCTTTGAATTAATATATTTATATTCACTTAGAATTTGAGTGTCCTTAGCAATTTGAAACTCTCCACATAGCACGGCGTTAACCTTAATGGAATTATCAACTTTTAATGTGTTTTGCAATTTTCTTTTAAGTAAGGCTGCACAATCCTCTAAAAACAGTTTAGCATCAGTGTTTTTTATATTAGTTATAATTCCAGTTGTGACTCTAGATTTAAATGCAGAGTGTAGATCATCCCATTTAACACGATGTATTGCGGTCTTCCTTCGTTCTTTATACCCAAATCCAGTTACTTTCAATGCTTTGATAATCGCCGTAAAACTTTTTACCCTAGCTAATAAGGTTAAAAGGTGCTGCTTTTCCGCCTTAGATGTGGAATTTTTAAGAGCTGTTGAAATTAATTTTGATGCTTGATGACATCGCTTAATTCCTATATTTATAGCTGTTTCATTATTCTCCAAGTTGGCATCCAAAACAATTTTAGCCAAATCTTCTACAAGGCCATCGGCAAAAGATATCCTGAATTTTGTAAACTAAACTTTGGGCAGGTCTTTACCCTCTAACAGTCAGAACGATAATAAGATACTATTATTAATTACAACGTTTTATAAGCTGTATGCTGTATGCTGTAGCTAGTAGTCTTTGGCAAAGTTCGTATAACCTGGATTAATCTCGTGTAAAATGAAGTGCCTGAAACAAAAAAGGAGTTATCTACTAATAATTGTGATATTATCTTCATACGACCGCAATCTCCAGTCATCGTGACCGATCAGCGATCCCATTATGCCATACCAGTTAATGATAAAAATGAAATATATATATGCATGATTACGATATAATTGTTCCAATTCTTATAATTTTAACATTAATATTATAGCATTATAACAACGCATCAGACTTCTAAGAAAACATATATTTAAGACTTTAAATATATTAGGGTGTAATGTATAAAGAAGTTTTGATAATATTCCATTATTTAGATATATTTTTCAGTGAGCTGTATAACAGAATAAAAAGGGGATCGTGAGACTGCGTAAAATTGTTTCACAGCTAGGCAGCCTGCTTTGGACACAGGTCTAACAACTTCGCTCCATCGTTTTACTATCCTCAAAGCGAGAGAGGACGTCAATAGGTCCTAATATATTCTTCTATACATTTGTAACTGCATAGTCGTTAAATATAAGGGGAAACAGCATGAAGAGATGAGTTTCCTGTAACATTGTAACAACAATGCATAAGACTCATAAGAAATCTTTTAGAGGTTTAAATGTAGTAAAGTCTGATGTTTAATAATATATTGACACTATGCCGTTAGTTAAATATATTTTCCAGTGAGCTATATAAAAGCATAAAAAGAGTTTTCTAAGACTGCGTAAGATTGCTTCACAGCTAGGCAGCCTGCTTTAGACACAGGTGTTACAACTTCGCTCCACTATCTTACTATCCTCAAAGCGAGAAAGGACGTCAAAAGGTTCTAATATATGCTTCAATACATTTATTTATAAGTGCATAATCGATAAATTCAAGGGGAAACTACACATAGAGATGAGTTTCCTGTCATATTTTATCAATAATACATAAGACTCATACGAAATGTAAAAAGTTTTAATAATTTAACATTTACTAGTTAAATATATTTTTCAACGATTTAGGTAACAGAACACAAAAGAAGTTATTTTGACAGCGTACAATTGTTAAATACACCAAGTAACTTACAAACAGTTATGAAAAAGGAATATCTCAATCTCACATAGCAACTCACATAAACCCATTATATTGTGTTTACATATTATGATACATTAAGAAGTATACATCTTTCCCTACTAAAATAAGCTGGAAGTATTTTACGATCCAAGATTATTGAAGACATACACTATACAGTAACACAATAATACATATAGGAAAGAACAATTACATCATTATAAACCCCCAGCATGCTACTCGCATACCGCGTCAAGTTAGAAATTACTCTTTTTGCGGCTATAATTACGATACATAAGCATATATCTAACGTCTCTTTTATAAATGTCACTATAAATTTTTATTATATGCCCCTAATAACAAAACAAAAAAAAACAAATATCTGGAAAACGGTGCATTCAAGCAATGAATAAATGTAAAAATCTGTCCAACCTTCATGTCGAGTTTTTTACATGATATAAAAATTCCCCCTACCACCAATTTTTGCACCCCTCAGTAGACCACCTATATCATAAACGCTTCGTACCAGGAAATAAAATCGTAAATGTAAAATTTTTACTTACTAATCTTGACAGATTAAGAAACGATGCACCCCACACAAGTTACCACATACTTAAAATAACATAAACTTCACATACCCCTTTTATACCCTTAACAGTCAATGCGCATGCGCGACCATTATAACTTTAAATATTTTTTTTTTTAAATGCCAATCTGTAAATATTAACTATAATATGTTTTAAATTGCATCTCCTTCCAACACATACATATCTTTATTAGTTTAAGTATTTTAAAAAATAAAAATTTCAAACCCCTATTATCAAAATTTTGTACCCCTTCCCCTCAGTGGACCCGGTGCCTATATAATTAAGAGAAAACCCAATTATCTCCCAAACGGTACATATTATCAAAAAAAAAAAATTAAATGCAAAAATCTATCTAACCTTCATGCCGAGTTTTTTAAATGACATACAAATTTTAAACGTCCTACAACCAATTTTTGCACCCCTCAGTAGACCACCCAGGGCCGTCGCTAGACTTTAAGCCGCCTCGGGCAAAGTCCTAAAATTAGCGCCCCCATACCAATTTTTTTAATTTTTTTTTTGTAATTCGGGCTTTTTAAATAGATAGCGAAATTAGAATTAATATAAAACATTTTATTACACATTTTAAAAGTACGCAACTAAAAGTGGCCAACACAAATATCTGACTAATCATTATAGTATGTTGCTTAATGCGGGAGAGTAATAAATCATTATTGAACTATAAAAGCCAGTAGTCTTCGCCGTATTCCATAAGCGTAGTTCATATATTATTTCATATAACATTCGGAGTTGCAAAAATAGTCAAAATGTGTTCGAATATGACTGGAGCCGGACAATCAACAATATACCGACTTGTGCACGAGAATAAACGCGGCCCCATTAGGTCACCAAAGAGAAGTACAGGAAGAAAAGAAACTGTAATAATTAAGGATGAAAAGACTGCCACCAGAAGAAACATACACTCGTTTTACTTAAAAAAAGAAATACATACCTTGGACAGAATTGACAAAATAATGTCTGAAATGAAAAAGCATGATTTCATTCCACCCATGGGTAAGAAGAAACTAGAACTTGGAAAGAAATGAATTTTTGTTATGAAAAAATTCAAAACAGAAAATCACTTTTAATAGAGAAAGACGAAATAATCTGCGGGCGACGACGATATTTGAGTTTCGAAGGGAAAACAGGAATATCTAGTATATAGACGAAACTTGGTTAAATGAAGATTATACCGTTGGTAAAATATGGCAGGATAAACATATAAAAAGCGCGAGGTAAGCTTATATGGAAGGTTGGTCCACTGGAATAAAAGCATCCTCGGGAAAAGGTAAAAGATTAATAATTACTTACATTGGTAGCAAAAATGGAGTTGTCGATGACGGCTTACTAGCATTTAGATCAAAATGGACTGGAGACTATCAAAAAGACATGAATGCTTATGTCTTTGAAGAATACTTCCATCAAATGCTAGATCTCATTCCTCTTGGGTCTGTTATAGTCATGGATATTGCCAGCTACCACTCAAGCAAATCCGAAAAGATACCAGCATCTTCTTGGAAGAAAAAGTACATAATTTACTAGCTTACTGTAAATAAGACGCCATTTCATAATGATATGCTGAAAAAGGAGCTACTGGAGATTGTAAAGTTGAATAAACCTCTTTGTACGAAATTTATTGTCGGCGAAATCGCTTTAAAACGAAATATAACGGTACTTCGCCTTCCGCCATATCACTGTGAATTAAACCCCATAGAATTGGTGTGGGCATAAGTACAAGGGTTTGTAGCAAGGCATAATACCACTTTCAAAATAAGAGACGTTGGAAACCTCTTGCAGGAGGGAATAAAGACAGTGGATTGTAAAAAATGGAGTAAATGCGTCGAACATGTGATTAAAATAGAAGAAAGAGTCTGGGAAGCTGATAACATGCTAGAAAGCACTGTAGAGACCCTTATTAATTCGCTAGACACAACAGCGATAGTTTATCGAACTACTTGGAACATGATGACTAAAATATAAAAATTCAGTTGTTGTATTGTTCATAGTAGATCTTTTTATAAATATTAATATTTATTCCAAATTATCTATTTTTATATTATTCCTACTTTTATATAAGTTTTATTATCTACCTATCTCTATAATTCAACTAAACTACCTGTAGTAACGCCGCTGTTACAATACTTTCATTGACCAAACTCGCCCTTTTTTTGTATGCAAATTAGGGTGACCCTAATTTAGAACCGATTCGGGGTGTGTAGGTCTAAAATACGGAATTTTTAAAAACTATCATTGCAATTTACTTAAAATTTACAATGCAACCTAAGTTGTCCACCCTACTTAATAGGTCCTGTCATTGCAAATTTACATTTTATTACTCTCTTGCATTAAGCAATAGAGTATAGACATACTAATACGCAAATCACCAATTTTTTGCTTATTTTAATTGAAACGTTATGTAAGTTCGGTGAAATATATGTTTTTTAGCGCTTTCCAAATATGGAATAATAGTTATTTATGTATCACTGGAATTATAATGGTCTTAATTGAGACCCCTATAATTCCAGTGATACATAGATAATTTTATTTCTGACCGATTTTAGTAACATTTTGTTCATTTTTAAAGTGGAATAAATGTTTCAATAGATGACAATCAAATTGACATTAGATGTCAATCGTTTGATTTTATGTCAAATTTTTCTTAATATCCCAAAGGAGTTATGACCCTTATAATTCCCGCGTAACTAAGACATTATAAGCTAATAATATACCGGTCAGAAATAAAATTATATATGTTCTATTTAAAATAAAAAAAATAAATAATAATTTTTGCAATATCTTTATTTGATATTAAATTATTTTTTTGTTTACGCATTCTATTTGTTCAACAAACTTTTATGTCAAGCGTTTCTTCGCATTTCTAAAGTTAAGCAAGATATTTGCCTTAGCCACTTTTAGTGGGATCACCGTGTATATAATATGCAAACCGAAATGGAAAACGGAATGGACTTTTAAAGTGTTATATTGTTCCTCTAGAGATTGGATAATGGTATCCATAACAGTAAAGAAAATGTCAACTTTGATGTGGGTCATTTATAGGCTCATCTCAAACTTCCATACAGAAATTGGTTCGACGGCCGCCCTCCAAAAATGGCCGCCCCGGGCGGTTGCCCCCTTGCCCGGGCTCTTGCGACGGCCCTGAGACCACCTATATCATATACGCTTTGTGCCACGAAATAGAATCGTAGAATCGCTTGTATAATATTTGCAGAATTATACCGTTGACTCCTACTGCCATAAATAATCTACCTGATTAAATCCTATTGTATCCGCCTCAACCTCTTCAAAGCTGAATAAATGGGATCAGGGTCGGCTTAAAAATGTACCTACACCACATGATTTATTTTTATAATTTAAAATAAATAGACAAGTATTTTTAGTTTTAGGTACCTATAATAAATGTAAAATAATGATAACAGGTATAAATTGAATTTGTACCTGGTCCGGCTCTACTCGAAAAGGTTTTAAAATTTGGGATTTCCTTATTTATTTTATGGTCAAAGGGATAATGAGTGTTTTATTGCAGTCTAAAGAGCAACGATATAATTCTACAAATACTATACTGCCTGACTACTGTTTTCTGGGTCCCTCATTAATGGTCTAGATTTGTTGACTATGTATTATTGGGCAAGCATACCTTTTATTTCGGTCATTCCTTACTAAATTTTCAGGTACTCAATTATGGCTAATTATTTCAGATATCCATCGTGATTTCTCTGCCTTCGTATTTCTTTTTAATCCATCGTAATACATTTGTAAAACAAGATTTGAATTTGTTTACATGCGGAATTTGCCAGTCAGCTGTTTGGTCGTTTTTATTGGTACGTCGCTCGGACCGTTTATTCGCTTGGCCGTTTGCATCGACTTATTTTATGCGTCGATACGGTTCTTTTAGTGGGCGTAGGTCTGTTTTCATTCTTACTCTCTTCAAAGTAGCGTACTGACCTTGAGTAGAATTGCACTCTAACCTAGTGAACATCTAAGGCTTGATTCTGTGGCGGATTTCTTGTCAATCAACTTTTGACACTCCCTCGTTTTCCTTAAACCTTTTTAGGGTCTCCATTTTACTTTTTGTCCAAACGTGAGAGAAGCCAGACCAACCGACGAATTTCTTCGGAAAATTCACGCTGTGTAGCGGATATGTTGGCTGGACTACAATTTTAATTAATCCAATTTGGCCTTTATGTAGGTTTTGTTTGTATGGATTAATTAGCGAGTTTCTCGGATTTTACTCACGTTAGAACCTACTTAACATCGGCTTTGTGCGACACGTTTTTCTTTGGCCCTTCATGTTATTGAGAGGTAACTTTGGTTCTTTTTTTTGCATTTTTCTATGGTTAAAGTTTTGGTGAAAATTGATACTTTGGGGAAAATTTACCTTAATTTCTTGTAGATATATTGGTTTGACCATGTGTCGACCTTGAGTTTTTTTTAAGGTTAAAATAAAAAAGGGCAGCACATGTCTTTTATTTTAAAGGGTAAACTTTGCCTTCTGAGTTTTCTGGTTTAGATTATTTACTAATGGAAACAATGTTTTCCTTAGGGTTTTTAGTTTGGGTACATTTTCTGGCTTGAACGCCAATCCAAGGTATTTCGGGACATTTGGACGTTTGCCTTTGAAGTCACCTATGGGCTTTTGGACCCGTTATAGATAGTTTGGTTTACCAGCCTATAACCGATTAATCCTTTGCTAGCAGATCCAACCTGTATACTCAGCGCAGTGATGTCGACATTACCTTACAAAATGCTGGTACCTTACAGCATTATAAAAACATGATGATTAAGTGAAATAGTAAATAGATATAAATAAAGGTAACGATTTAGAGATTCATATGTTAGTGTAAAGAGGTTTCAGCAGTCTAGGTTAAGCTTGCCTTCAGCCACAAGAAAGCATACAAGGGATCTCCACCAAAAGATGTAAAAATTAATAAAGTAAGAGGCCTTGACAAACGCTTAAACTAGTCTGTCTGAGACTGTAAAAGTGATATGATTGGTATTATTTTAAAAACTTATCTGTCGATGAAAATGAAAGGTCCATGTACTCGATCAACTGCTACCAGGCCAAGGAAACTGCAGGTTGGATCTGCTAGAAAAGCATTAATCGGTTATAGGCTGATAAACCAAACTATCTATAACGGGTCCAAAAGCCCATAGGTGACTTCAAAGGCAAACGTCCAAATGTCCCGAAATACCTTGGATTGGCGTTCAAGCCAGAAAATGTACCCAAACTAAAAACCCTAAGGAAAACATTGTTTCCATTAGTAAATAATCTAAACCAGAAAACTCAGAAGGCAAAGTTTACCCTTTAAAATAAAAGACATGTGCTGCCCTTTTTTATTTTAACCTTCAAAAAAAAAACTCAAGGTCGACACATGGTCAAACCAATATATCTACATGAAATTAAGGTAAATTTTCCCCAAAGTATCAATTTTCACCAAAAATTTAACCATAGAAAAATGCAAAAAAAAGAACCAAACTTACCTCTCAATAACATGAAGGGCCAAAGAAATCGTGTCGCACAAAGCCGATGTTCAGTAGGCTCTAACGTGAGTAAAATCCGAGAAACTCGCTAATTAATCCATACAAACAAAACCTACATAAAGGCCAAATAGGATTCATTAAAATTGTAGTCCAGCCAACATATCCGCTACACAGCGTGAATTTTCCGAAGAAATTCGTCGATTGGTCTGGCTTCTCTCACGTTTGGACAAAAAGTAAAATAAAAATCCTAAAAAGGTTTAAGGAAAACGAGGGAGTGTCAAAAGTTGATTGACAAGAAATTTGCCACAGAATCAAACCTTAGATGTTCACTAGGTTAGAGTGCAATTCTACTCTAGGTCAGTAGGCTACTTTGAAGAGAGTAAGAATGAAAACAGACCTACGCCCACTTAAAGAACCGTATCGACGCATAAAATAAGTCGATGCAAACGGCCAAGCGAATAAACGGTCCGAGCGACGTACCAATAAAAACGACCAAACAGCTGACTGGCAAATTCCGCATGTAAACAAATTTAAATCTGGTTTTATAAATGTATTACGATGGATTAAAAAGAAATACGAAGCAAGAGAAATTACGATGGATATCTGAAATAATTAGCCATAATTGAGTACCTGAAAATTTAGTAAGGAATGATCGAAATAAAAGGTATGCTTGCCCAATAATACATAGTCAACAAATCTAGACCATTACAACTACTATCAAGCGATTTCACGCTTTTTTTTTGCGTTTTTAACCATTTTAGAGTCTTCCGTTTAGGCTTTTTGGGCACTTCAGATGATAGTCCTAGTTCCCCATGTGCCTAAACCGCAGTTTTCATAAAAATGTTACCACCATTCTAAGTACTGTTTCGAGCAAAAAAACATTTTTTCTATTGTTTAAAATCACTCTAGTCCAGTTGCCTATGGTCGTAGTGATCTCCTATGTCCATTTACACACCTTCCCCGAAACATTTCTGCTGCGCATGCGTTGACGTTACATGCTTCCATATGACAGCTTATCCCAATGATGGGTACCTAAATGGTTCATATGTGGTATCCTTTTTTAGATCATCTTTCGCTCTGACGTCTCCTTCACCTACTTTTTGACATTTACTTCTTTATTGTTTGACCTTAGGAAAACAAAATTCTGGAAAAGGTGTACCCCCTCACCCTCTTAACATCACCAAAGTTTCAAGTTTCATGGCCCCCGAAGGATCCCAACATTATTTTTCCCCCGTTAACCTTAAATTTTTAACGTCTCCTGAAAATTCCTTGTGTCAGGGTATGCATACGTAGACTATAATGACGTAATATCAGCTCGTTACGTTATCATGTAACTGAGCTCTAGCCAACAGGAGCAGGGGTGTGGGTGTGGGAGCTGAACGCACGGTTTTCTCATATTTGTGAACTTAGGAAATTTTTTTGCTAGTATCAATGAATAAATAACTAATTTTTGTATAATCATAGTAGGTGCTCGTCTCCTCTGAAGGGTAATTTTAAGCGATTGCCATCCCCTTGCCGAGTTTGACTATTGTTAACACGATAACGATATAAGTCAACGTCTATTATTATCCTTGATCCTACACTTCACAACACTTTGCACATTAAAACAACCCTGTTTAAAACAGTCCCTGTTTAAAACAGTCCCTGTTTAAAACAGCCCCTGTTTAAAACAGCCCTTATCCTGTTTAAAACAGCCCTTATCCTGTTTAAAACAGCCATTGTTTAAAACAGGGTTTGTTCTAAAAAAAATAACCCCCCAAAATCTCCACAATCCCCATGACGAGTTCGACCATTTTCTACACGATATAAAAATGTCAACTCCCTAACATCAATATTTGCACCAGCTATATAAATATGCAATAAAATTAATTCTTACCCACTAGAACTCGTTTTTAATTATCATAGATGCTGCACCACATAACACTCTTGACCTATACTAAAAGGAAATACCATTTTAACAATCTTTATATAGCCGGCCGCAGAAAACGAGGTCACTATCCACACATACGTAGAAGACACCGCCATTCAATCCCCCTTGTTAAAATCCACCGCGGCGCGGGGATTCGCAGTGCGATTCCATAAATTCTCGGTTACGGTGTTGTGTGGTGCAGCATCTATGATAATTAAAAACATTGAGTTCTAGTGGGTAAGAATTAATTTTATTGCATATTTATATAGCTGGTGCAAATATCAAATCGCTTAAAATTACCCTTCAGAGGAGACGAGCACTTACTATGATTATACAAAAATTAGTTATTTATTCATTGATACTAGCAAAAAAATTTCCTAAGTTCACAAATATGAGAAAACCGTGCGTTCAGCTCCCACACCCACACCCCTGCTCCTGTTGGCTAGAGCTCAGTTACATGACAACGTAACGAGCTGATATTACGTCATCATAGTCTACGTATGCATACCCTGACACAAGGAATTATCGGGAGAGGTTAAAAATTTAAGGTTAACGGGGGAAAAATAATGTTGGGATCATTCGGGGCGATGAAACTTGAAACTTTGGTGATGTAAAGAGGGTGAGGGGGTACACCTTTTCCAGAATTTTTTTTTCCTAAGGTCAAACAATAAAGAAGTAAATGTCAAAAAGTCGGTGAAGGAGACGTCAGAGCGAAAGATGATCTAAAAAAGGATACCACATATGAACCATTTACCCATCATTGAGGTTAGCTGTCATATCGAAGCATGTAACGTCAACGCATGCCCAGCAGAAATGTTTCGGGGAAGGTGTGTAAATGGACATAGGAGATCACTACGACCATAGACAACTGGACTAGAGTGATTTTAAATAATAGAAAAAATGTTTTTTTGCTCGAAACAGTACTTAGAATGGTGGTATACACTAATGCAGTGCATCATGGTGATCAGTGAACCGAACTGAAGAGGAGACCACCATAAAAAGACATGTGCGCCGCGCATGCGCAGTAACATTTTTATGAAAAGTACGGTTTAGGCACATGGGGAACTAGGACTATTATCTGAAGTGCTCAAAAAGCTAAACGTAAGACTCTAAAATGGTTAAAAACGCAAAAAAAAGCGTGAAATCGCTTGATAGTAGTGAGGGACCGAGAAAACAGTAGTCAGGCAGTACAAGCGATTCTACAATTCTATTTCGTGGTACAAAGCTTATATGATATAGGTGGTCTACTGAGGGGTGCAAAAATTGGTAGTAGGAGGTTGAAATTTTTATGTCATTTAAAAAACTCGGCATGAGGGTTAGATAGATTTTTGCATTAAATTTTTTTTTTTTTTGATAATATGTATCGTTTGGGAGATAATTGGGTTTTCTCTTAGTTATATAGGTACCGGGTCACTGAGGGAGGGTACAAAATTTTGATAATAGGGGTTTGAAATTTTTATATCGTGTGAACAATGGTCAAACTCGGCGGGGTGACTGGGGAGATTTTTGGGGTCTATTTTTTTGATAGGATGGACCGTTTAGGAGATATTTGGGTTTTTATGTTATTTTCTGCTATTTAGGGACTTAGAGTATTTTTTAAAATACTTAAACTAATAAAGATAAGTATGTGTTGGAAGGATATGCAATTTAAAACATATTATAGTTGATATTTACAGATTGGCAGTTAAAAAAAAATATTAAGTTATAATGGTCGCGCATGCGCATTGACTGTTAAGGGTATAAAAGGGGTATGTAAAGTTTATGTTATTTTAAGTATGTGGTAACTTGTGTGGGGTGCATCGTTTCTTGATCTGTCAAGATTAGTAAGTAAAAATTTTACATTTCCGATTTTATTTCCTGGTACGAAGCGTTTATGATATAGGTGGTCTACTAAGGGGTGCAAAAATTGGTGGAAGGGGGAACTTTTATATCATGTAAAAAAGTCGGCATGAGGGTTGGACAGATTTTTACATTTATTCATTGCTTGAATGCACCGTTTTCCAGATATTTGTCTTTTTTTCTGTTTTGTTATTAGGGGCTTGTAATAAAAATTTATAGTAACATTTATTAAAGAGACGTTAAATATATGCTTATGTATTGTAATTATAGCCGCAAAAAGATTAATTTCTAACTTGAATATAAAAATATGCGGTATGCGAGTAGCATGCTGGGGTTTTTTAATGATGTAATTGTTCTTTCTGATATGTATTATTGTATTACTGTATAGTGTATGTCTTTAATAATCTTGGATAGTAAAATACTTCCAGCTTATTATAGTAGGGAAAGATGTATACTTCTTAATGTATCATAATATATAAACACAATATAATGGGTTTATGTGAGTTGCTATGTGAGATTGAGATATTATTTTTTCATAACTGTTTGTAAGTTACTTGGTGTATTTAACAATTGTACGCTGTCAAAGTAACTTCTTTTGTATTCTGTTACCTAGATCGTTGAAAAATATATTTAACTAGTAAATGTTAAATTGTTAAAACTTTTTTCACATTACGATAATAAAAGTCTTAAATAGTTAGATATTTTCGTATGAGTCTTATGTATTATTGATAAAATATGACAGAAAACTCATCTCTATGTGTAGTTTTCCCTTATATTTATCGATTATGCACTTATAAATAAATGTATTGAAGAATATATTAGAACCTATTGACGTCCTCTCTCGATTTGAGGATAGTAAGATAGTGAAGCAAAGTTTTAACACCTGTGTCCAAAGCAGGCTGCCTAGCTGTGAAGCAATCTTACGCAGTCTTAGAAAACTCGTTTTATCCTTTTATATAGCTAACTGGAAAATATATTTAACTAACGGCATAGTGTCAATATATTATTAAACATCAGACTTTACTACATTTAAACCTTTAAAAAATTTCTTATGAGTCTTATGCATTGTTGTTACAATATTACAGGAAACTCATCTCTTCATGCTGTTTCCCCTTATATTTAACGACTATGCAGTTACAAATGTATGGAAGAATATATTAGGACCTATTGACGTCCTCTCTCGCTTTGAGGATAGTGAAACGGTGGAGCGAAGTTGTAAGACCTGTGTCCAAAGCAGGCTGCCTAGCTGTGAAGCAATTTTACGCAGTGTCACGATCCCCTTTTTATTCTGTTATACAGCTCACTGAAAAATATATCTAAATAATGGAATCTTATCAAAACTTCTTTATACATTACACCCTAATATATTTAAAGTCTTAAATATATGTTTTCTTAGAAGTCTGACGCGTTGATATAATGCTATAATATTAATGTTAAAATTATAAGAATTGGAACAATAATATGGTAATCATGCATATATATTTCATTTTTATCATTAACTGGTATGGTATAATCGGACCGCTGATCGGTCACGATGACTGGAGATTGCGGTCTTATGAAGATAATATCACAATTATTAGTAGATAACTCCTTTTTTGTTTCAGGCACTTCGTTTTACACGAGATTAATCCAGGTTATACGAACTTTGCCGAAGACTACTAGCTACAGCATACAGCATACAGCTTATAAAACGTTGTAATTAATAATAGTATCTTATTATCGCTCTGACTGTTAGAGGGTAAAGACCTGCCCAAAGTTTAATTTACAAAATTCAGGATGTCTTCCGCCGATGGCCTTGTAGAAGATTTGACTAAAATTGTTTTGGATGCCAACTTGGAGAATAATGAAACAGCTATAAATACAGGAATTAAGCGATGTCATCAAGCATCAAAATTAATTTTAACAGCTCTTAAAAATTCCACATCTAAGGCGGAAAAGCAGCACCTTTTAACCTTATTAGCTAGGGTAAAAAGTTTTACGGCGATTATCAAAGCATTGAAAGTAACTGGATTTGAGTATAAAGAACGACGGGAGACCGCAATACATCGTGTTAAATGGGATGATCTACACTCTGCATTTAAATTTAGAGTCACTACTGGAATTATAACTAATATAAAAAACACTGATGCTAAACTGTTTTTAGAGGATTGTGCAGCCTTACTTAAAAGAAAATTGCAAAACACATTAAAAGTTGATAATTCCATTAAGGTTAACGCCGTGCTATGTGGAGAGTTTCAAATTGCTAAGGATTCTCAAATTCTAAGTGAATATAAATATATTGATTCAAAGAATGCTGTTATTGACGAAAATACTAACTTTAATGAATGGTTTGTAAAAAATGTGCAAGATCTGTTGTTAACTAAATTGGAAGATTTAAACTTGAAGAAGTAGTCCATTACAGTGGAGTTGATATGATCAAATAAAACAACGGCAGTCTACCTCCACAATATGGATTTAAATGTTTATGTTTATATCCTACATGTTTCGGACATAGAAATGTCCATCATCAGGGATACAGTAGTCGATTACGATAGCTCTATCTTGCATAAGCGACGATCAAAAGTTATGTTAAAATTGAAATTGTAGGTTCTAATCAATGTTCAAGACTGAATGAGATGTGATATTTGAAATTTTGGTCAAGGTATCTTTGAAGAAGAGGGTTCCCAGTCTGTAGCCACTAAGACAGGTGGTGAAGCAATTATGTCATTTGTAGCTATTTAGAGGAGATTAATTTAAGTGAAGTGCTCAAAGATGCTTCATCTCACCGTGTCTAGGGTGTGGACAACAAAATATTGGGTTAGACTTGAAAACACATTCTTAGGAGATAAACAATAAATGAAATGAGAATTATACTATTTTTAAGGTTGGAATTTATTGATTTGAAGCCAATGGGCAGGTGGTGAAGCAATTATGTAGGTTTGTAGCTAATTAGAGGAAAATAATGTAGATAGGTGCTCAAAGATGCTTCATCCAACCATGCCTGGAGTATTGGCTAACAAAATTTGTAGGTTAAAGGGGGTAGAAAATGAACATAATTTTATGATTGAAAAAGAAGTGATTGCGTAGCGTGGGGCTCAACTTTTTTAGCTCTGAGCAAAATTGACTGTAAAAGCCGTAGGCGGCGGGTAAAAGTGGTCGGAGATACCTATTCCAATGGCGAAATAACCTCTTTACAAAATGTAGCCACAGTGGCTTATAGAACGACACAAAAACGACTTACCGTGGTCTTGGCGAATCTTCCAGGTTGGCGGGGCTTCGCAAGGTACCTTTGGGACCGCAAACCAATGAGGTCGACGTCCACTTGGATAGCAACGAGAAAGGGCTAACAAACACACGGAGCCACTGGGGCGAACGTTAGTGACGTTCCAGGTGGAAACAAAAAAAACTAAAAATGCGCGAGTAGATACTTCTGTGAGATCAAGATTCGTACTACTTTCCGAGACGGAGATGGATACCCTTTTTTGGTCGCTTTTGTGTCTTTTTTATTTTACATTAAAAATAGAGACCTTCCGCAATTGGAATAAGTCGTACCATAACTGAACATTCCGCCGGGCCAAAACGGATTGTTCCAACAATCAGTTTTTAAAGAGATATAATATACTTATAATTAAAAAATAATTATGCGAAAACAGGTAAAAAAAACCAATATATAATGTTATACTAAAATCTAAAGAAATTTACACCAGTAGATTGCAGTCACAATAGTGCGTATGAACTCAAAAAAGAACAAAATAAATATAAAAAAAAAATAAATAAATAAGAAACTCTTGCAACCACTGATGGATAAAACAAACAAAAAAATGCCGAGAACTAGTTTGACATAGGAAGTGGACACAATTTGACCAAAGGTCTCTTAAGTATGCCACTAGCTGTCTTTACACTTGCCACACGTGCAACACCATCATCCCCTGGATTTAGGGATATAATACGGCCCAAAGACCATTGACAAGGAGGGACGTTTTCGGTCTTTATTAAAACCAGCGTACCGATTTCTGGGCAAGTATCTAAATTAAGCCACTTGTTGCGCTGTTGCAAAGTGTGCAAATACTCTTTTTGCCAGCGACGCCAGAAATCTTGATGTATTCTTTGCAGCAATTGATACCGTGATAAGCGACCAAGAGGGAGATGAGTTAGATCAGGCGAGGGTAGTAACGAGACTGGCTCTAAAGTTAAAAAATGACAGGGAGTAAGAGCGTTTATGTCATCTATATCAGAGCTGGTGGGAGTGAGTGGGCGAGAGTTTAAGATACTTTCAATCAAGGTCAGGACAGTGTAGAATTCCTCGTACGTAAGAATTTGCTCGCCTACTACTCGAGACAAATGGGATTTGACTGATTTAATTCCTGCCTCCCAAAGCCCACAAAAGTGAGGTGCAGATGGTGGGTTAAAATTCCAATTAATATTTTCATGACTGGCAGCAGTTTCTATAAGGGATTTGATTTCTCTCGCTGCCCCAACAAAATTCGTACCACAGTCACTATAAAGACAACTGATTTTTCCGCGACGAGCGAGAAAACGCTGAAGAGCAGCTAGAAAAGCCTCTGAAGATAAACTAGTTACCAATTCAAGATGAATGGCTTTAGTCGCAAAACATACAAATAAGCAGATATAGGCCTTATAAGTTTTAGCGCCGCGATATCGACCCATTGAAACTTTAAAGGGACCTCCAAAATCGACACCGGCGTGGGAAAACGCTTTTGCCTGCGAAACTCTTGTGACAGGTAAATTACCCATAGGGGGTTGATAAGGCTTTGGTTTTGTCTTCCAACAAGTGATACATTTACTTAGAACTGAATTTATGCTTCTCTTAGGACAAATAATCCAAAAGTTCTGCGCCAGCAAGAAATGCAACGTATTAAGTCCTACATGTAAATGCCGTTCGTGATAATATTTTATTATTAACATGGTTAGCGGAGACTTCCGAGGTAAAAGCATGGGATGCTTAGCGTCATACGACAACGAAGAATGTTTTAAACGTCCACCAACACGAAGAATATTTTGACTATCAAGAAACACTCCAAGTTTGCGCAAAGGCTTTGAGAAGGTTTTACTATTAAATTCGTTTTCAAAATAAATTTCTTGTGTGCGTTTGACTAAACAGTAGAGGGCAATTTGCAGTTCACTAACTTGTAGTGGTCCTATAGATTTTGAAGATTTTGGGTGTGCGTTGTGGATAAAACGCAAAATGTAGGCAAGGGTGCGCTGAATGAATGAAAATGACGAATGGTTGACAACAAGACTGTCAAGAAAATTCTCATTTACAGAGAACGCGGCAAAAACAATTTTCTTTTCTTCGGTTGTGCGGATGTTGTCTAAAATACTTGAATCACACGGCGGTGACTCTGACATAGTCGTCAAATTTGCGTTATTCAGTAAAAACTCTGGTCCATGAAACCACATCGAGTTGTGTAATAATTCGGATGGAAATGCGCCTCTAGAGGCGACATCTGCGGGATTATTTTTTGTGTTAACATAATACCAGGAGGTAGGGTCTAATTTCTCCTGGATGTAGGCCACGCGATTTGAAACAAAAGTTTTCCATCGGTGAGCGGGTGACCGAATCCAGGACAGCGTAATTTGGGAATCTGACCAGGCGTAAGTTTCCTTAAATTTTATAGTATCTTTATAAACATCTGCAACGTAGGTAAGCAGTTTAGCTAGAAGAACAGCTCCACATAGCTCCAAGCGTGGTATCGTGATACTTTTCAGAGGAGCTATTTTGGTCTTTGAACAAAGAAAATGCGTGTTTATGATACCATCAGGTGTGAGGCCCCGAAGATAAATTACGGCGGCATAACCCTTTGATGAAGCATCACAGAAGCCGTGCAACTCATAGATACAATTTTCATCTGATAAAATCCATCTAGGAATCAGAAGTTGCGACAAAAGAGAAAGTTCTAATTTGTATTTATTCCAACTCCGAACGATGTCTTCGGGTGGACGTTGGTCCCATGAGAGTCCAAGTGACCAGAGAGTTGACAACAGAGTTTTGGTATAGAATGTCAAGGGGGCTAAGTAACCAGTAGGGTCAAAGCAGCGAGCAAGCTCAGAAAGCATGTTGCGTTTTGTACAGGATCGTTCCAATGGAGATATTGAGAAGGAGAAACAATCTTTGGTTGAATTCCATTGTAATCCTAGAATTTTTACCGAAACTTCGGGGCTTTCTTGATCGAATGAAATAAGATTTTGATTTAAATGATCTAAAGGTAGGTCTTCTAATAAAGAAGGAGAATTGCTAGACCACTTGCGAAGTTCAAACCCACCTCTTTTAAGAAGTTGAATAAGATCATCTTTAAGAAGTGTGGCTTCTTCAAGCGATGGAGCTCCGGTTGTGATGTCATCAACGAATGTATGGCAGCGGATAGCGTTAGAAGCTTGGGGAAACTTTGAACCTTCATCGTCGACCAACTGTCGTAAAGTGCGAAGCGCTAAGTATGGCGAAGGAGTTAATCCATAAACTAGAGTTACCAATTTATATTCGTTTAAGGACTCTTCGGGAGAAAATCTCCAAATAATACGTTGATAATCATGTTGACTAGGGTCAACGAGAATCATCCTGTACATTTGCTTAATGTCGGCACAAAGAACATATTTGTGACATCGAAAATTAAGCAAAATATTTACTATATCAGGCTGAAGCTTTGGGCCGGTCAATAAGTGATCATTTAGGGACTCTTGGTTGGGTAATTTTGCAGAACCATTAAAAACTACACGCAGTTTGGTGGTTGGACTATCCGGGCGTAAAACACAATGGTGGGGAATGTAGTAGCTAGTAGACGATTCTATAGGATTTGAGATAAGTTGCATGTGTTCCAATTCTAAATATTCTCTCATGAAATCGCAATATTGAGCGTAGAGTTTAGGTTGCTTTTGAAGACGGCGTTCGAGCGATAAGAAACGATTAATAGCAAGATCTCGCATGCCAGGGAAAGAGGGCGAGTAGGTTTTAAAGGGCAATGTCACCATATATTTCCCATGCGGATCTCGCGCATGCGTGGTAGCAAATTGAGTTTCACATGTCTCGTCTTCTGGAGACACTAATATGGCAGAAGAGGGTACGGATTCAATCTCCCAGAATTTTTTAATAGTAGTATCAATTGACGTTTCAAAATTAGCATTACAGAAAAATGAAAAGGGTTTTGAAAGATTTTGGTTATGTTTTCCCATTAAAACGTAGCCAAAACATGTATTTATTGCGGATGGCTCATTATCGGAACTAGGGAGATGAGAATCCAAAAGAATTTTCGAAAATATATCAGCCCCTAACAAAATATCAATTTTTCCTGGGCGATAAAAATAAGGGTCAGCGAGAGGTAAGTCGCGTATATGGGACCATGTTGTAATATCAATTTTTTGACATGGCAAATTCTCACATATTTTTTGTAAGACTATAGCATCAGTATGAAAACTAATGTTTGCGTTACCAAAAGGCCGAATTAGAAGTGTGACAGTGCCACTACTAGCTTGCATAGGACCAAGTCCCTTAATTTGAAAATGGCCTTCGTCTTGTCGCAACCCTAGTCGCGATACTGTATGTTGCGTTATAAAAGAAGTCATGCTCCCTGAATCTAACAAACACCGAGCTGTTTGAAAACAGCCTTGATTATCGAGAAGTTCAACCACAGCGGTAGCCAAAAGCACAGTTGGTCGGTCATGGAGCATTCCAGCACCAACAAAAGAGGATGAGTTTGTACTATGAACTTGCGAGTTATTATGTGAACTAAGTGTGGAGAGTTGCTCTGGAGCGTTTTGTAAGGAATGGTGCAAATACGTAGAGGTTGCTACTGGAGCAGGTACGTTAGACGCTGACTGCGTAAATGTTAAATTTTTGCTTTGGGTTGAAGGCTGATGCGGTTTCGGGAGATGCAACAGCGAGTGGTGGCGTTGGTTACAAATGCGGCAAGTCATAAGAGATTTACAAGTTTTCAAATCGTGAAGACTACTTAAGCAATTAAAACAGACGTGGTTACTGCGGCAAAGATTAAAACGTTCTTGCGGTGGTTTTTTTAAAAATTGTTGGCATTGATACAGATTATGGTTGTCCTTACATAAAAGACATTTAAATCGGTTTTGTGAATTGGACTCTTGAGCCAAGAAGGCGCGTGGATTACCATGTGAAGGCGTTTTCATATATTTGGATTTATGTGGCGATAAATTTAAAGTATTGTACGCAATACAACATTTTTCTAGAAATTCAACTAAAATTTTAAACTTAGGGATCTCATTGGAGCCATGGCTTAATTCAAATTTGGTAGCTGTCTCGCTGTCCAAACGTTTCAAAAGCATCATCACTAGAATGAAATCCCATTCATCAGTAGGAAATCCCAAATTTTTTAACGCGCTTAAATTTTCAGAAAATATTTCAAGCAATTTTCTTAATCCACTGGGGTTTAAGGAAACCAAGGAGCTCGCATTTTCAAGAGCTTGCCAATGCTCTTGCGCTCGAAGGCGTTTATTTGAATAGCGTTCCACTAGAATGTCGTAAGCAGTCAAATAATTGTCTGCTGTCATAGGCAAAGTGCGTACAAGTGATAGTGGAGGACCTTCTAATGATGAGATTAGATAATTAAATTTTTCAACATGAGCTAAAGCACTATTAGAGTGAACTAAAGCATTAAAAAGATCTAAAAAGGTAATGAAATTTTTATATTCTCCTTTAAAAGTAGGAATTACTATTTTGGGTAAGCGTGCCTGTGACCCAGTCGTAGAGTTTTGGCGCGATAGAGTTTGCATATTAATCGCATTCGCAGTTTGGCCAAACTCAAAGAGTTCCATATAAATAGTTTTTACAGAGAAAAACTCACTTAAAAATGCATCGTGAATAGTATTCTCAATATTGATATCAGCTTGCTCGTCATTCAATACAATCGCAATAATATCGTGATGATGCTCAAGAAAGGTGTCCTTAAGGGAGTCGAGATCATTACCTCTTACTTTAAATAAATTGACAACTGATTTGTCGGTTTGAGCGCGCTGAGCGAGATTTAATAAAACCTGAATTTCAGTAAGACACATATTCCTTTTGTACTTCAATTTCTTGACCCTTTTTTGAGTAGCCTCAGCCATTGTTAAAGAATAAAAAGGTCACAGATACTACTGCAAAACAATTATTGACTAATATTCAAATAGCGTTAACGTTAAAGTTTTACGGGATGTCTCTATTAATTCACCCAGCTCAAGTTAGACGAAAACAAGCTTCGATAAAAAAGGACAGTAAAGTTTCCAACCTTTTAGACGAGTTTTTTTAAAAAACTTAATTTAAAATTTCGAGATATCAATATTGTAAACACTAAAAATTATTCTTTCCTGTGACTTTGAAATTTAACAGTTCTGGTGATAAAGAGATTAGCGATAACAAACGATAACAAAAAATGTGTTTTTTCTAAGACTTTATACACTGTTGTGACTGCTATTGTTAAAATATATGAATAAAATGGCGCAAAGATGTCTGAAAATATCTTATGTAGATTTTAGAAAGAGAAATTTTAATTTTCAAAAGTTGATAACAATCCGGCTCGAAGGACCAATGATTGCGTAGCGTGGGGCTCAACTTTTTTAGCTCTGAGCAAAATTGACTGTAAAAGCCGTAGGCGGCGGGTAAAAGTGGTCGGAGATACCTATTCCAATGGCGAAATAACCTCTTTACAAAATGTAGCCACAGTGGCTTATAGAACGACACAAAAACGACTTACCGTGGTCTTGGCGAATCTTCCAGGTTGGCGGGGCTTCGCAAGGTACCTTTGGGACCGCAAACCAATGGGGTCGACGTCCACTTGGATAGCAACGAGAAAGGGCTAACAAACACACGGAGCCACTGGGGCGAACGTTAGTGACGTTCCAGGTAGAAACAAAAAAAACTAAAAATGCGCGAGTAGATACTTCTGTGAGATCAAGATTCGTACTACTTTCCGAGACGGAGATGGATACCCTTTTTTGGTCGCTTTTGTGTCTTTTTTATTTTACATTAAAAATAGAGACCTTCCGCAATTGGAATAAGTCGTACCATAACTGAACAAAGAAGATTAAGAAAATTAAAACTGGATTCTCACCATCTCGACTAGAAGTGAAGTATTTATGTTGAAATTACATTGTATTAGCTAATTAGAGGATATTACAGCTCAAAGATACTTCACTTCACCATGCTGGCGTGCAGGAAATGGTTGGTTGTCAAAAGCTGTCATGACCATTTGACAACCAACCATTTCCTGCACGCCAGCATGGTGAAGTGAAGTATCTTTGAGCTGTAATATCCTCTAATTAGCTAATACAATGTAATTTCAACATAAATACTTCACTTCTAGTCGAGATGGTGAGAATCCAGTTTTAATTTTCTTAATCTTCTTGTTGGGGAACAGCCCTAAAAGTTGAAATGAGTTGTCCAAAGATGGACTGTTTAGTTTAGTTGCAACATAGTAGGCGTAACATGTCAAATTTACGATCTCGTTCATAACATAGTGGGTATAAGAAATGATGTATTTTGGAGCCAAATGAAGCAGCTGGAGACCACTGCCACGCTCCAAATTTGTTCGATGTAAAATGCGCCCACGGGATTGGCGGAAGCTTGGCGTCGGCCACAAAAGATGAATGAGTCGCGTCATAGGGTATTCGTGCAGCGGTTCCAGCCGCTTCATTCGGCGCTAATTAAGAAATAAGAGTCACTGTTGAGTGAGCAGCAAAGCTAGCAACACGTCCCGTCAAAAAGGAATAGCCAAAGTTGGTTGTTGGCGGTCATTTTACTGTTTGTACCAAGTGGTAAATCTTTACGAATGTTAGTGTATCCATTTAGAGTAACTGATGAGTGAGCAGACAAGCTAGCAACACGTCCCGTCAAAAAGGAATAGCCAAAGTTGGTTGTTGGCGGTCATTTTACTATTTGTACCAAGTGGTAAATCTGTAGAAATGTTAGTGTACTAATTTCTATGTAAAAAGTGGAAGTTTCACCCTAAGTACGGGTACTAAGTGTGCATAGCTCTGTGCAAAGAGTTATAATGTGTTAACTTCGCCAGAAGTTATAATGTGTTAAGTTCGCCACGCCAGTATATTAAATAAAGTTATTTTGCTTTAACACGAGTTTAATTTCCAATCATAATAAAAACGACCAGTGAGTCACACGCCTGTGGAAATATACCACAAAATTGATTGAACGTAAGAGGAAATAAAGCCCGGCGTTTCAACATGGTCCTTCGAATCCGGATGTTGGAAAATTGAATAAGTGCGAAAGTAAAGTTAAAGTAAAATAATTAGCAAGAAGTGGCAGTAAGAGACTTCCAAACCAGTGAAATTAGTGAAGTGAAAGTTAAGTGAGTGTCGACAGAGAGACAGCGGAAGGTAAAAACGTTACATGTAGAAATTGTAGTAGTATTGTTGTTGATAATTCTAGATTTGTTAGTAGCATTACACTTTGGTAGCCAACATTAAGGTAGTGTTGTGTTCGACTTCACCTCTGTGTAAGTTGTGTTGCTAGTTAGAGAGCAAAAGTCATTAAAAAATAAAAAAATGGAGCCTTCAGACGAGGCAGTTAATATAAGTGAATTAAGCGAGTTAAAAAGAAAACGTGGGGTGGCAAAGGCTGCGATCACGAGGAGTCAAACATGGTATAATACTAATAAAAAAGACAAAGAGGCACTGAAGCAAATTATATCGCGAGAGGAGACGTTGAGAAAAGCGTACGGGACGTACTCGGATTTACAGGATAGTATTGAATATTTAGATCCAGACGATTTAGATAAGGATGAAGTCGAGGGCAAATACCATTCTTTGGTGGCGGCGTTTAATGAAATATTAAGCGCAGATAATGCACAAGGTAGTGTAACGAGTAGTAATCAGGGGCAACATTATATTTCTTCGGGTGTTAGATTGCCAGATTTGAAGGTCCCATCGTTCGATGGCAGTGTTTCGGATTGGCGGTCTTTTGCAGAAATTTTTAAAGTTTTAATTATAGAGAACGCAGTTCTTTCGGATGTACAACGATTAATGTACCTAAAATCTGCACTCAAGGGCGAGGCTTTGAAGCTAATAGATTCTCTTAAATTAATAGGAAGTAACTTTCAGATTGCTTTTGACATTTTGCAAAATAGATTCGAGAATTTGACATGTGTGGTAAATAACCACTTCAAAACTATTTTAGGTGCGCCGGTGCTAACTAAGCCAAATTCAAATAATTTAAGGGAGTTCATAGCGAATAATACAAAGACAGTGGAGTCGTTAAAACAATTGCCGGTATCTCAGACTCAAGTTCTTGAATATTTGTTAATATATATTATGGAAAATAAATTAGATTACGCCACAAAAAAGGCATTTGAGCTGGATCGTAATTTAAATAACTTACCAAGGTTAACAGATTTCTTTGAATTCTTACAACGTAGGTGTTTAGTGTTCGAAAATCTTGCTAGTAGTAGTGAACAACAAAGTTCACAGCCCAGAGGCACAGCTAATAATAACAGAGTATCGGTTTTTGCTAGTCAACAGCAGAGCGATCAGTATTGTTGTATTTGTGGCATTCCAGATCATAGGACATATGCGTGTCGAGAATATTTGGATTTAACATTATATGGAAGGCAACAGATCGTACAATCGAAGCGATTGTGTTTTAATTGTCTGGGTGCACACTCTGTCGCTCAGTGCAAATCACAAAGTAAATGTAAATATTGTAAATCGCACCATTCAACGTTGCATAGAAATGTGCCAAGAGGTAGTCCTGATGCAAGTTCGGTCACCGCACAACAACAAAATTCCACGCGAAATGCAAATTTAGGTACCGTGCGAAACGGGCGATATTCCCAGAATAATAACGACAAAACCTCGTACAACGCGAACAGTTCAAATAATCAATCGTTCTTAAGGCCATCCGGGCAGTACAACGGGTCTGGGAATCGAACACACAACGTGTCAAGTTTAAATACGAGGACGGAGACGCCTAGTCCTCAAAATATCGGTGTACAAAATTTACAGGGTGAGTCAAGTAGGGATGCCCAAATAAGTTCCACCAAACCAGTGCCTCTTTCAGCATTGGCAAATGAACATTCTAATGTATTATTGGCAACCGCGCAGGTAAATCTTGTGAGCAAGAACGGGGATGTGATAACAGCGAAAGTATTGTTGGATAATGGAAGCCAAAGCTCGTTTATTACTAAATCATTAGTAGAGCAGCTACAGTGTGATATTATTAATTGTAAATTAAATATTTCAAGCGTTTCACAAAACAGTTTTGTATGTAATAAATTGGCGAACGTTACTATATATTCGAAAACGCAGGATATCTGTTATCCAGTGAAATCGTGTATCATTTTGGATAATATCACGTACAAATTGCCGCAAATCCCTATCAAAGTAGAAACTTTGGATATTCCGTATAATTTACAAAGCCGGCTGGCTGATCCAACTTTTAATATTCCATCCGAGATCGACATGTTGTTGGGCGCTGACGTTTACTATTCGATTCTAAGCCAGGGGCAGTGTATTTTAGGCTCTAACAAACCTACTTTGGTAAATACCACACTTGGGTGGATTATAGCAGGGAAGGTACCTGCACATTGTACATCGCCGGTGAAAGGGCACGCTACGCAGGCAGGCGGAAGTAGTGCGTCATTTTTTTTGCAAACTCAAGACGTGGATAAGTTGTTGACAAAATTTTGGACAGTCGAAGAAGTGTCTTCAAAACCTATAATGTCAACTGACGATCAGTTGGCAGAAAGTATCTTTATTAATACTACAAAACGTGTAGAAAACGGTTCGTTTCAGGTCAATATGCCGTTTAAAACTCCGGGTGAGTATACGAAACTTGGTGATTCGTTTAACATGGCTGAAAAGCGGTTCTCCTCGTTGGAAAACAAATTAAGATATGTCAAATCTGCAGACAATCCTGCAGATATTTTGTCGCGCGGAAATTTATCAAACGAAGTAATTGCTTCAGGGTTCTGGTTTCAAGGGCCTAAGTTCTTACTTGACGTTAACTTGGATTTGAATTTATATGATCAGCAGATCAACATTGCTAATCTGCCAGAGCAAAAGAAGGTGGCACTTCCAACGGTGTGCCAGGAGCAACCTTGTGATTTTTGGATAAATTATTTTTCTCGGTTTTCTAACTTTTCACGTCTGATACGTATGTTAGCCTTTATGTTCCGGTTTATACATAACCTTCGGAATAAAGATAATAAGATTCAGGATGCAACTGTCACGGTTGGTGAGCTTGATAGGTCATACCAGTTCGTGGTAAAAAATCTGCAACGACAGAGTTTTCCAAAGCAACTTTCGGAATTAAAGAACAATCAAATAATTTCAGATAAGCAATTGAAGCATCTTAAACTTTTTTTGGATTCGAGCCAGTTAATTAGAGTGGGAGGCAGACTTGAAAATGCGGATATATCATTTGATCATAAGCACCCGTATTTATTGCCTTCACATAACGCGACAGTAAAGATCATGCTTAAGTACGAACATTTGAGGTTAGGACACGCTGGCGCTCAGTCAGTGCTGTCAAATTTTAGGCTACGGTTCTGGCCACTTAACGGTTTGAGAGAAACGAAGCAAGTTATAAGGAATTGTATCACGTGTACGCGATTTAGAGCTCTTCCAGCTCAGCAGATCATGGCAGATCTTCCTACAGATAGGGTGCAAGCAGCACGTGCTTGAAGAACTACTAAAATAACTTTACTTTCTTCAAGTAGGTATATCATCTGGTATTTGTGCACAAAACTCCCTACACCTCTCTCTTCCTACCTCTTCCTGCTATCCTGACCTTTCCAAACTGCGTTCACATCTATTTAATTGATTTCTTAGTTTATTTTTTCTTCTTTTTTATATGTTATTAGTTTTTAAATTTATCTGTATATAACTTATAAGTAGACATATATTTATACTCTACTGTTATATTCACTGCCACTTTGGTACGTTAGTGTAAATTTAAGTTGTATAATTTTTATTTTTTTTTTTCCTCTTTTGGCCCCAACAGCACCTCAATGGTAACATTGCGGAGGCTGACAAATAAACCAGGGCCATTTAATTCTATTTTTTCTTGATTATTTAACTAGGTATATGAAATATATAATATGTATGTAATGAAATGGAATTAATAAACGTCCTATTATTATTATTATTATTATTATTTCAAAAAGTGGGGATTGATTACGGGGGCCCATTCCTAATAAGATCATCTAGATTACGGAAAGCGCCGTACATTAAAGCATATATTGCAATTTTCGTGTGTATGTCAACAAAGGCTATTCACATCGAACTAGTGACTGGTCTGTCAACTGAAGCATTCATGATGACGTTGAAACGTTTCATCGCTCGTAGAGGTAATCCTACTATTATTCACAGCGATAATGCAACAAACTTTCAGGGGACGAGTAATCAATTGTACGATGTTTACAAGTTTTTCAGTAATGCGCAAAATTGTAAGCCTTTTTTAGAATATCTCGCCCAAAATGAAATTCAGTGGAAATTCATCCCCCCCAGGTCTCCTCATTGGGGCGGATTGTGGGAAGCTGCTGTAAAAAGCACGAAGCATCATATTTATAGACTAATGGGTACTTCAAAATTCACATTCGAAGATATTTATACGATTTTGACGCAAATCGAGGCGGTGTTAAATTCACGACCATTATGCCCATTGACAAACGACCCTTCAGATTTCGGGTATCTAACACCAGGGCACTTTTTGATAGGGGAAAGTTTAACCGCATACCCTGAGCGCGATTTGACAGAAATCCACGATAATAGGCTAAAATTTTGGCAACAGTGTACCAAAATGGTTACAAGTTAGTAGAAATATAGTCCCAAACGACGTGGTGCTATTACGCGAGGATAACGTACCTCCGTTGCAATGGCCGCTAGCGAGAGTGCTGGAAGTGTATCCTGGAAAGGATGGTAACGTGAGGGTTGTAAAACTAAAAACAGCTGACAGCATTTTCACTAGGTCTATAGCAAAAGTGTCTCCTCTCATTTATGACCAGGCACATGTAACTACTGAACTTCATCACGACTAAGCCAAACTACTTTTGATTATAGGTTACCGCACCTCGTGCGTGTGGCCATATTTTAAGTCTTAATCTACTCGATTACTAGTTTGTTGAATAATAAGTTTCAACTTACGTTTCATTTCTATTGGTTTATTTTACACAAGGTGTCAGTCCTTTTTTGGCGTGGTGGCCTGCCTTAAGTCCACTGGGGGTCGAAGGCTAAGACTCCCTGGGAAACCTAAACGGTTACATGATTTTTGCATTCTTTTTGTCGTTTTTGTTGGCCCTTCGCTCTTAAGGAGCGTCGTATGAGTTTGCACAGTTGGAAACTTCTGGCAGCTTTTTCAAGAACACACTAGGAGCGTCCCTGGTGTCAAAAGACTAAAGACGTGGACTACCCTGACAGTAGCGCACTGCCCTTTCGGTTCTGGGTTCCGGCGGAATCTGGTTCCACCTTTCGCTCTGCGGAGCATCTGTCACTCTGTTACTTCTCCTTCTTCTATTTCGTTCTATCTACTTTGCGGCTTCGGCACTACAAGACACGAGTAGTGCTGTCTATCACTACCAAGTGTCATTTCTCTGGGTTGGGGCGGGTAAGGGGTTATTGAGCCCAGTCCAGGGGAATTATCAGGTCTTCTTCGGGTGGGGATTCGGGAAAATTGTGAGGGTGTGACGTGGGGTGCAAATTTACGCCTTGTGCTTCATGTCAATACTCAAAGTTAGGGGTGTCTCACAGTAGCGCCAGTTCAAAGTTTAGGGGTGTCTCATCAGTAGCGCCATTCGCAGTATTCGACTCCAATGTCAATACTCAAAGTTAGGGGTGTCTCACAGTAGCGCCAGTTCAAAGTTTAGGGGGGTCTCATCAGTAGCGCCATTCGCAGTATTCGACTCCAATGTCAATACTTAAAGATAGAGGTGTCTCTCAGAAGCACCGTTCTTTAGTTTTTTAGTTTTTCTTTTATTATTATTTTATATTACAAGGGAAGTAGTTATGGGTGTCGCTGCGGAATGCCAACGTGTATGTGCAGCTCAAACGGAGCTTGCTATCTGGACCTCGTGTGTTCAGTTTTTTAAAATGAATTTTATGACAGTGCTTGAAGCGAGCTTTCAAAGTAAATTTCGAATATATTCTTCAAAGAATATCAAAGTCATTTAACACAATATATGATTCGGTAAAAATGTGCCAGTTATGAAAAATAGGACATTCAATCTGTGCAATACGGACGGGTAGGACGGCTGTACAGAACTTTAGGTTCTTTTTAATATTAAGATTGTTGTGAAACCTATTCTACAGGTTTCATTAGGATACGGGTCACTTACGTTCAGGTTACGTGAAAACAAAGGAAAAGAAAGACTTTATTTTTTTTTGGGACTTTATACACTTAGGTCAAGATTATGTTCACAGAACAAAACAGGACTTCAAGTGGACGATTGAGCATTGGCTTGTGTACGATTATGTCAAGTGGGTTCAGTAAAAGACAATGAACATTTGCGGAGTCGAGATAACTTTGACAGTGTTTGGAAATACGAGGGGCATGTGATACATGAAATCGTGTGTCATGCTGAACAATTTTGTGTGACCTTCGGTCATATTGTAAATATTTTAGTATAAGTTATGAAGTTAAGAAAAAAAAAATGGTTATAGTTAGAGCTGCATGGTTGCGTGGCACGTGGCACATGCGCAGCTCTCTTTTTGAATATGGGGTATTTCACTCAGATCATGAGACGATGTAGAGTCTACAACCATATTGATGGTCATGGCTGTTAACGTTTATGTAATGTTGGTTATCGTTGTTAGGTTAGGTATAATGTTGGATACCAGAGTGTTAATTTCTAAGAGTAGATTGTGTAGAAAGGGGATTACTACATAATGTTCGATTAAATTGAATTGAATCACAAGTGCTTCAAGGTGGGGGAGAATGTTGGGGAACAGCCCTAAATGAGTTGTCCAAAGATGGACTGTTTAGTTTAGTTGCAACATAGTAGGCGTAACATGTCAAATTTACGATCTCGTTCATAACATAGTGGGTATAAGAAATGATGTATTTTGGAGCCAAATGAAGCAGCTGGAGACCACTGCCACGCTCCAAATTTGTTCGATGTAAAATGCGCCCACGGGATTGGCGGAAGCTTGGCGTCGGCCACAAAAGATGAATGAGTCGCGTCATAGGGTATTCGTGCAGCGGTTCCAGCCGCTTCATTCGGCGCTAATTAAGAAATAAGAGTCACGGTTGAGTGAGCAGCAAAGCTAGCAACACGTCCCGTCAAAAAGGAATAGCCAAAGTTGGTTGTTGGCGGTCATTTTACTGTTTGTACCAAGTGGTAAATCTTTACGAATGTTAGTGTATCAATTTAGAGTAACTGTTGAGTGAGCAGACAAGCTAGCAACACGACCCGTCAAAAAGGAATAGCCAAAGTTGGTTGTTGGCGGTCATTTTACTATTTGTACCAAGTGGTAAATCTGTAGAAATGTTAGTGTACTAATTTCTATGTAAAAAGTGGAAGTTTCACCCTAAGTACGGGTACTAAGTGTGCATAGCTCTGTGCAAAGAGTTATAATGTGTTAACTTCGCCAGAAGTTATAATGTGTTAAGTTCGCCAGTATATTAAATAAAGTTATTTTGCTTTAACACGAGTTTAATTTCCAATCATAATAAAAGCGACCAGTGAGTCACACGCCTGTGGAAATATACCACAAAATTGATTGAACGTAAGAGGAAATGAAGCCCGGCGTTTCAACACTTCTTTTTCAATCATAAAATTATGTTCATTTTCTACCCCCTTTAACCTACAAATTTTGTTAGCCAATACTCCAGGCATGGTTGGATGAAGCATCTTTGAGCACCTATCTACATTATTTTCCTCTAATTAGCTACAAACCTACATAATTGCTTCACCACCTGCCCATTGGCTTCAAATTAATAAATTCCAACCTTAAAAATAGTATAATTCTCATTTCATTTATTGTTTATCTCCTAAGAATGTGTTTTCAAGTCTAACCCAATATTTTGTTGTCCACACCCTAGACACGGTGAGATGAAGCATCTTTGAGCACTTCACTTAAATTAATCTCCTCTAAATAGCTACAAATGACATAATTGCTTCACCACCTGTCTTAGTGGCTACAGACTGGGAACCCCCTTCTTCAAAGATACCTTGACCAAAATTTCAAATATCACATCTCATTCAGTCTTGAACATTCATTAGAACCTACAATTTCAATTTTAACATAACTTTTGATCGTCGCTTATGCAAGATAGAGCTATCGTAATCGACTACTGTATCCCTGATGATGGACATTTCTATGTCCGAAACATGTAGGATATAAGCATAAACATTTAAATACATATTGTGGAGGTAGACTGCCGTTGTTTTATTTGATTAAATTGGAAGAGTTTCAGGAAAAAGATAGCGGATAGGCTTTAAAAAAATTGTAAATTTGACAGTATCTATAAATAAATATAACCCTCTTCGTGCTGGCAGTTATAATGAGCTACCCCCATTCATTCAAAAGAAGCGTGCTTGTATCAATGTACAAGATAAAGATGATATGTGTTTTGCTTGGGCTGTGACATCAGCCTTGTATCCTAATAAGTACAATTATAACTTACCGTCATCATACCCAGACCCTAAGGAAGTACTGAATTTGAAGGGTATACAATTTCCTATGACCTTGAGGCAAGTAGCTAGATTTGAACACCAGAGTTATTTATCAGTAAATGTTTATCGACTAGAAAAATGTCAAATAAATATAATATTATCCCGGCTTATTTAACAAAAAACAAGCACGAAAAGCATGTAAATCTTCTATTCGTACACGATATATATTATGATACGCATAATGATAAAATAGACTCCGACATTTTGTCTACCAAGCAGCATTTTGTATGGATAAAAAATCCAACTCGCTTACTGTCACAACAGCTCAGTAGTCATAAACAAAAAAAGTATATTTGTGACCGTTGTCTCCACTTTTTCTATTCTGAAGAGACATTAAATATGGATATTAAAGATTGTGAGATGTTAAATAATGGTGCAGTACCTAAAGTTCCAACCGAGGAGCGAAAGTGGGTAGAATTCGAAGATTTTAAATATAAAGAAGAAGTCCCCATTATAATTTATGCGGACACTGAGTGTCTCTTGGCCCCTGTTGAAGATGTTTGAAGTAAAGCAACTTCAAGCTATCAAAAGCACCTTCCGTATAGCGTTGGGTTTTATGTTAAATGTTCATATGATGATAGTCTCTCATTTTATAAGTCATACACTGGTCAAGATTGTATGCAATGGTTTGTTAAGGAACTTGTTAGTTTTGCTGAAGACGTTGAGACAGTCTTTTTGTGTGATTTACCTATGGAAAATCTTTCTGCTGAAGAAAATAGGGTCATATATTCCAAGCTATGCCATATTTGCGAAAAACCGTTATCGTCTAACGAAATAGTGGTTAGAGATCACAGTCATGTCACTGGTAAAATGAGGGAGGCAGCTCACGAAAAATGCAATCTTAACTTTCAAGATAACCATACAATACCTATTCTCTTCCATAATATGAGTTCATATGATGGCCATTTGGTACTAAAGGCATTGGCAGAGGTGCCAGGAAAAATCGATATTTTACCAGTGAATAAGGAAAAATATATTTCGTTTACTAAGAATATCCCCGAAAATTTGGTGCAGTTAAGATTTATAGACAGCTTTCGATTTTTGACTTGTGGGTTAGATAAATTAGCGTCATACTTATCAGATTATCCAATTCTTAGATCTGAATTCATGAACTTGTCTGAAGATCAGTTTTCATTACTCTGTAGGAAAGGGGAAGGGGTATTTCCTTATGACTTTATGGATAGTTGGCACAAACTGAGCGAGACCAAACTGCCTTTGAAAATGCAATTTTGTAACAGATTGAATGACTCTCTAATAAGCAAAAAGGATTACGCTCATGCGCATGAAGTATGGAACTCGTTAGGATGCAAAACAATGCAAGAATATTCTGATATCTATCTTAAAGCAGATGTCTTACTTCTGGCAGATATTTTTGAATAATTTCGCAAAACGTCTTTTAAAACTTATGGTATTTCTCCTACGCATGCCTACCCGTTGCCGGGGTATGCTTGGCAATGCATGCTATTTCAAATGTCTAAAACAAGCCAAGTAAAACTCGAACTGTTGACAGATTTGGATATGGTTATGTTTGTAGAAAAAGGCATAAGAGGGGGATTAAGTCAGTGTTCTAAGTGATATGCTGAAGCCAATAATAAGTACATGTCTTCATATGATGCCAATAAAGACGAGTCATATCTGGCGTATTTTGACATAAATAACCAATATGGCTGGGCAATGTCCCAATATCTGCCCTATGGATATTTTAAATGGCTTTCTTATGAGGAAATTAATAGCCTGAATGCCGTCGAGGTTTCTGATAAAGCTGACACCGGATATATCTTAGAAGTTGATTTGAATATTCCTCTCGAACTGCATAATAAATTTTCTGATCTTCCACCTTGTCCAGAACACCAAAAACCTATGGGAACTAACAGTATAAAACTTTTGGCTACCTTGCATGACAAAGATAAATATGTTATACATTATAGGAACTTAAAGCAGTCGTTGACATTAGGGGTCAAATTGAAAAGATACATAGAGTGTTGTCATTTAGTCAATCTCCATGGTTAAAGCCAATATATTGATTTGAATACTAGTCTAACGCAGGCAGCTAGAAATGGGTTTGAAAAAAACTTATTTAAGCTTATGAACAATGCTGTATTTGAAAAGACTATGGAGAATGTTCGGAATTATTCCTCAGTGAAATTAGTTATGAATTGGGAAGGACGCTATGGGGCCGAAGCTCTAATATCAAAGCCCGAATTTAAAACAAGTACTATAATAAATGAAAATTTTGTAATTATCGAATTTGCAAAGTCAAAAATTTATTTCAACAAACCTATCTATGTAGGAATGCCTATTCTAGATCTAGCCAAAACTACTATTTGTGATTTTCATTATAATTACATGCTGCAAAATTTCTCTAATTGCAATGTCCTTTATACCGATACCGATTCGCTAATATATGACATTAAAAATATGGATATTTATCAAGTCATCAGAAGAGATTGTCAACCATACTTTGATACATCTGATTATTCTAAGGATAACATATATGGAATTCCAAACGTTAACAGGAAAGTTCTAGGAATGATGAAAGATGAGAATAATGGGCGAATTATGACTCATTTTATAGGACTTAGATCTAAAATGTATGCTACAAAGGTGCATTTCACTTTTGATGAAATAGAACAAGAAATATTGAAACTAGAGGTGGATGGTAAACAGCGACAAGAAATTGAAAATTATCTTTCTAAAAAGGGGCTTACCAAAAAAATAAAAGGTATTAAGAAGTCTGTTATTGAAAATCAAATAACATTTGAAGATTATGTTGTGCCTGGAAACATTTAAGGAGAAACATGTTTCGCAAAATTTAATAAGATCTAAAAATCATGATATATATAGTGTAAGACCAAATAAGATTGGTTTATATCCGTATGATAACAAGAGACAAATTTCAAAATCATCTGCTGACACAATTCCTTGGGGACACTGGTCGATAATGGAAGACAAGTAAAAAATATCTATTATACCTGACAAGTATAAATAAATAAATAAATAAATAAATAAGATCTTTATTGAGTTATATATGTGGATGTGTATATGTCAATGTAATCCAGTCAGAAGGGGATATAATATTGTATAATTTATATTTTGTTTTAAATGTTTTAAGAATGTGTTTGTTTAGCTGTATAAATAAACCTATATTTAAACTTTGTGTTTCTGTTTAACCTCTAGTATCAATTTTATTAATAATATAACCAAAAAATGTAGACAGCGTGGCGTGGTGGTTTAAAGTGTAGAGCACTATACCAATAATCGCAGGTCCGATCCTAGAACAAAAAAAAAATGTGCTTTTTCGAAAGTGATGCATCGCTACCTCTCAGAAGACGAAGGCATATTATGCTAATTGTTAGAGACAACCGAGGGGTGTTTCACCATGGTAATCGGTGTACAATGACTGACAGTTATCAGCAATTAGTGGCAGTCATCGGCAATCACTGGCAGTCAAATTCGCTTACAGGTTTCTATAAGATGTTATTATGAATACTAATAAACACTTCCCAAACTGTCCCCTGTTGTGATCAAAATGAGAAACTCGCATATATACTTCTATAAGATGTCTTAAAGATGGAATAATGAATACTAATAAACGCTTTCCAGAGTCTTCCCTGTTGCGATCAAATTAAGAAATTCTCATCGGGACTTGTATCAGATATTTGAAAGATATTATATTAAGCACCCTTGTTGCGTTTTAAATAAGAAATTCGCATCGAGACCTCTATAAGATCGAAACTAGATTATCTATGTGGCGGACATTTGGAGCAGATTGAGCTTTCTTGGCGACCTCTCGGAGAAATTTAAAAATGCGTCACATATTCTTTAAAGGATTACTCCAGAACATCTAAGAGCCGAATACGTTAAAATTTTCTCGGTGTATGTCTTATCTGATCACATGAAACCCGTATCCGTTGGATTAATTCTTCTTTAGTGTTGTCTGGAGTTTTATAAACAAGGCACCTTAAATGCCCCCAAAGGACAAAATCTAAGGGATTTAAATCCGGTGACCTGGGTGGTCATGACTGTGGACCTGCGAGACCGATCCACTTTTCTCCATAAGTTGCATTTAGAAACTGACGTGCTACTATGCTAAAGTGAGGTGGGGCCCCATCGTGCATGAGCCACATTACACAGTCCAATGATTGTTATGAAAGTTCATAATTGAATTTCGGGAAAACACGCTTCCTCGGTAAACATAATATGGGATAGAAATGTCGGAGATGCTATCTGTTATTGCAAAGACCAAGTACAATAAACAACTCGTTGAGGAAAATCCGCAGGTAATAACGCTTGAACACGCTGTATGTGGTAAGGCGACAATTGACATTCCCTTAAAATGTGCCACACAGTGAAGTGAGAAATATTTAATTGTTGTGCAATTTTCTGTGTACTTGTATCGGGGCTACGCTCAACTTCATGTAAAACTGATTCCTCCATCTCCACTGTTCTTACTCTTGCAGCTCTCCAAATAAGAACAGCCGACCTTTGAAAGGTGCCTAATTCGCACAGCCTCTCATGTACTCTTACAGATGCTTGTCTATTTGGTACAATGCGATGAGGATATCTTCCTTGATAAATGCGTCTAGCCGCTCTGGAATTACCTTGGGCAATTCCGTAGACAAAATGCATATCGGTCATTTCTGAGTTTCTAAACTAAGCCATTTTGTAATATTAGTAACGAATTTTATAGCTTAAAACTCTTTAAACACTTAAAATAATTACGTATGCACTGTTTAAAGTTATGTGAGTTATGTCAAAGTCAAATTTCTCTCAACAATTATTTTTCCTTCTATGGCACTCTTATTTTTTGTTACTTTAAAAACACTGTAGTAATAAATAACGTTATTTGTTTTATCGAAAACAGTTAGTCTGAGCGAAAAAATTAAAAACATGAATTTCGTTAAACTTTAATTGCTTACTCATAAATGAAAATCAGTTTATTCAATAACCATGGAGAACAATAAAAGCAGTTTTAAATGTTATAAAACACAAAAATTTTTTATCGATTGCAATAAAGTGATTTTTATGTTTTTTATCAAGAACGAATACGAAGGAAATGCTAAAAATAAAAAAGTTGTAGTTTTAGTTGGCTAATGCAAAAAAAATATAAAAATTGCAAAAAACCAGTGGCGCGCAGTTTTTCTGTCAAGAACCTTAGTTAAGGTGCCTTCCGGGACACCACTGGACTTAAAAATTTTAATTTAGTTTCGGAGTAAACTAGCCCCTTACTACCCTAAATAACACGGCCAAATTTCAACAAAATTGGCTAAAGGATTATTAAGATATTTACGAGAAAACGATTTTTTTTTAGGTTTGACACCTTATATCTTGATAATGAAGCATTACCGGACCTATGTTTATATAAAGTTTTCGTCTTAGAATTACTCAAAGAATCACCCCTGCAAGTTTGGCCGCGTACTTAAATAACACCCTGTATAGTATAATTAGTCACTTGTAATAACATAATTTATTATTTATTACAAAAAGGAAGTATTGCACAGTCTAAACGTAAATTTTACTATATCTTTAAGATTCTAAACAGCCTGAACGATAGCTTGCCTTAACAAAAGACAGCTAATTTGGAATCTACATATGTAAACTCCTAGATATGTAAAGTGGTTTTAAATTTTTTGACGTTTTTTAATGCTTAGTTTTTTTGACATTTAAAATGTTGATGAAGAAGTTATATTTTAAATTATTAAGAGAATATTTATTTATATTATACAACTTTATCATGTATGTAGGTATATCTGCCAATTTATTATTGACTCAAATTTGGGTAGTGGAGGTTTTGGTGCTGACAATTTTACTGTGTTTTGGCTGCTTTCAGTGGTATATCTGCTGTTGTTCTTATTGTTTCAATGTCGTTATTTTTGAAATTTTTGACTTCAGCTGATTTTTTCTTAAGATGGGACTCAGTCCCGTGGTAGTCTGTATGTAGCTCGGTGCAGTGCGTGAGTGTGGTCAACCTCTCAAAGGACAAATACCGTAAGAAAAACTAGGAAAACTCTAGTTCTCCCAACAGAAGTACCCTCCTTTTTTTTATACTAGTGTCGCATCAGTGAGTCATATCCCAACCATACAAGAAACGGACGGTATAGCTGAAACAGAACCATCACCTTCATCATCCGAATCGACGATACGGAATCTTTCAGATATATTGGAACAAACTAGACAAAGAATCCAGACTTATGTTGGCACACCTGCGTATTAACAATCACTAAATGACTCCTGAATTACCTCGTAAATACATTGATAAAGGTGTCAAGGATTTAGAACATACGTTCACCATTATGACACAGTCAATGATTTGGAAACTGAAAAATTTGTTATTACTAACACAGCAATCTGTGGCGTTTAATGGGAAAAAATATTAAAGTAAAAAAGATCACCGAATTCGAATTAATATTTAAAAAGGATAAAAAAGGTTATAGTACTTGGATAATTATATGGATTTTTTTTTATGATAAGGCACAGCACTGCAGGATAAATCCTTTATGGCGCTCTGGGAGCGGTGCATGTGCGCAGGAAACGATTCACGTTGGTGTTGAATCTTTGAAGATTATACTCGTTGGGGAACACGATCTCAGGGAGGTCGCTCCAGAGTGATGACGTTCTCCAGATGAAAGAATATTGAAACCGTGTCGTTCGAGGGACACTAAGCTGAACCACGTACTGGTGGGCTGCAGTGGCTCGTCGTGTATTTCTACCATGCACCGCTCTGGGTAGTATGAAGCGGGCAACCTCAGTTGAACACTTGCCATGAAAATAATTGTAAAATAGACTCAAGTCGCCAACCTGCCTTCGATGTTCAAGGCTTTCCAGGTTGTTTTTCAGACCATGGTCACCGATCGAGCGAATGGCTCTTCTTTGAATGGAATCCAGCAATCTCAGGGTATGTTTAGGAGCAGAGCCCCAAATATGCGAACATATTCTAGCACGAACTAATGCATATCGTAGGAATAACAGTCCTGAGGAGCAAGTTGAAAGAAATGGTTCACGTAAATATGTTACAATAATTGGAGTATACCTACAGGAAGACGAAACAACAAAAACAAAAGCTCTTAACCCTGCAGCTGAAAACTTAATTTCAGCATTCACAAAACGTAAGGCTTCATAAGGAGTTCAAACAACAACTTCAAATACAGAAAGATCAGGTTTAACTCAAAAAGTTAATAAAAACAATACTGATTAGATATATTGGGTAAATGTTAACAAGCTTGTTGACAGACATCGTTTATTAGTGGCCTCAACGAATGCTGGTCATCCCGAACATAGTAATGAGGCGATTTTAATTAGCGAGGAGTTGAAGGAAGCAAACGTCATCATATATTATATGAATGAATGTAACACATGTTTCAGAACATTCACAAAATGACTATTGACAAATTTGATCGCCACATTTCAAAACAATCCAAAACAAATAGTATAGAAATTAAAGATCTCGTCAAAAAAGTTAAAAATGAAGTATTCAATGATATTTCAAAAAATTTAAATTATATTAAAAACAAGGTAGTAGAACACTTTAAATATGGATTGCAACAAAATCATTTGGAAATTTCAAATTTTAAAAAAGAGTTAACTATGCAAAATAAGCGATCATGAAAATGTTGAAAACATTAACAATGTGACGAAAAAACTAAAATTTTGTGAAGATCAAGTAACAACAATAGAGCAAAAATATACACAGGAAGAAGATTACTGCAAGGAATCTATAAAAAAATATCGACAAGAGAATATTAAATTCTGAGGTTAAAGTAGGTCTTGTAGAGAAACAGATAAGTGTTCTTGATAGTTTACAACAAGAAACTCAGAAGGTACTAGTGAAATTACAAACTAATATTAAGGATGTACTAAATATCGATAATATTCAAAAAGGGCTAACAAATGATGTTATAAGAAAGTTTGAAAAAATTTTAAGTGCGGTTTACGATAGGATTTCAACGAAGGTGGAAAATTTCAAAGATGTCCATAATGGAATGAATAAGAATACACAAAATATTGAAAGGATTATGAATTACACTTAATAGTACACAAAAAGAACGATTGCGTCACAACAAATTCCAGAATTAAAACCCATAGAATATTTAAACAAAGAAGAAATAAAAAATATTAAAACGACTTTACAAAAGAAGAAGAAGAAAGAACAATATCGCGTTAAAAATTTTAGACATTAAAAAAAAAGTTGATGAAATAAAGAACTTGGGTACAGATTTAAATATGAATGTAAATCTTAATAAAATTATTAAAGATATTAAATTATTGGAAGAATTCGTTAAAAATGAAAATATAATTTTAAAAGCGAATATTGAAAGAATAAACGAAATAATGAGATCAAAAATTAAGGAAGTAGCATTTTTCAATGCAAAAGAAAAAATTAAAGGCTTTAGAAATGATGTCGAAAATTTAAGTACAATTAAGCAGATATAGTGAATTGTTTTTCTTAATGGTTGACAAATTTCTGAGATACCTTTATCAGAAAGGCATGCTGCTCATAGTATTCATTCCCTCTTATAAAGTATCGTTAAAAAGTTAAATGAAGAATGGAATAAAATAGATGAAGGAATGGGTAAATTAGATACCATACTTAGTCCCTCATCACTGAAATACCTAAACATTAAAATTAAAGCTAATCTTGATAATGTAAGCAAAAGTATTTATAAAATTGAGGAATATTGTAAAGAAAAGGATAAAGTAATTTTAACTTAAAAGCTTAAAAAATGGGATAATACGTATAAAAGCTATTGGGTCAATTATTAGCTTAAATAAGTCGATTAATCGTAATGTCTCTCATTAAGGAGACGGTTGTTAACGAATTACATAAACCTGCTAGAAAAGTTATGACAGGAGAAGGGTTATTATTAAAGGATTAAACGATTTATGGCAGGCCGATTTATATATACAGGGTGTTATGGAAATGACTTATTATATTTTAAGGGGCCACTCCTGAGGTGGTCTAGAGTTACACTTGATAGTTTTTTTTTCTAAAATCGGAAGTATTTTGAATTTTGTAAAATACCTTAAAACCGGACTATGTGCGCCTTCCATGATAGTTCAATGCCCCTGAACACATGTGTTTTTGACAAGACAAACTGCTGGAATGGTAATTGTTTAGTTTAGTGCAATTAATGTTGAATTTTGTGCTAAAATTTCGTATATAGACTAATTGAGGGTAGCTGATCACAATTTTCCTTTTGCGTTTTTACGGCAAATGCACTGGTTTTGAGAAAAAAAAATGTTAAAGTTTTTCACTTACAGGTTAGGGTATTCTTTCCTTTTAATTTCCTAGATTTTATGGTTTTCCCCTCAAAATATGTGATAAAACTTTCACCAAACTATCTGTTCATAAAATAGGAACAACATTTTAGCAAAAAAACAATGGAAAAGGCACAAATTTAATTAAATTCGTTGTTAATACGCCGACAAAGTAGAAGCGTCTCTTTTCAGATTCATTGCACTCACGTTGCCAGATTGTTCTTCTTTTTCTTGTAATTATTAATGGCTTCCATCCAGGAGAATGATATGCTAGCTCGAGCCAATAGGATTCATTCAATTAATAAAAATGAATTGAAAAGTATAGGCAATTTATAATACACTAACAATCTGACAACATGGGTGCAGTTTGCTTCTGCTTTTTTGGCCAGCTGTCAGTGAGCTGTCTCCCGTCTTTTTCCAGATAACGTAGAGTTTTCTGTTCGCTTACAAGTTATCCCGTTTTTCAGAGTTTCCTTGTGGCATATTTCGTTTATTTCAACTCGGAAGTGTATACTATGACTCCGACAAGTAATATTTTATTGGAAATAGCAACATTTTAGGATTACATGCAAAATAACATACCGGTGAGTTAGAAAAACTTTAACATTTTTTTTCTCAAAACCAGTGCATTTGCCGCCTAAACGCAAAAGGAAAATTGTGATCAGCTACCCTTAATTAGCCTATATACGAAATTTTAGCGAAAAATTCAACATTTGCACTAAAGTAAACAATTACCCAAATCAGCTGTTTGGGTCATTGGCGCGTAGGTGTTTTGGACCTAAATTTTTGAAGGCATTTTTCTCGAATTTCTAGCTTCGAGCGCCATTTAACGCAATTTTTCCCCAATTCGTCTCGACCTATATATTTACGGGTTAAAAAATAATAAGTCATTTCCATAACACCCTGTATATATATAGATATACAGGGTGACTCGGATCTAGATGTACATACATCACCAGGAGATAGTGGACATCTTGGGGGTTCTAAATAATCTATCTTTAGTGGGTCCAGCACCCGGTATAAAATGTTCATATTCGGTGGAAATATTTTGAGTAGCTATCGCTTCAAAATGCCGTATGAAAATTTTTTGAAATTCAGGTCCGGACTTTAAAACAAGACTGATTTAATTTTTTTAAATTCAACACCCTGTATATCATATTTTTGTCAATTTTATTTTTTATTTGAAAAACACATAAAAAACTAATTCTAATGACATACTTATCAAAATCCCCGCACTCGCCGCTCAGCCATAATAAATTGCTCTTCTTTAGATGTTGAAACACATACAAAATAATAACTGTTTTTATAACGACAATAATACCAATAATAAGAAATAAACCAAAGTAATAAAATAGCGGCGTGTTAAAATTTAAAAATTTTCAATTCAATTTGACTCCATGGCTCGGCACCTCAGAACAACGAAATATTGGGGGGCAACAAAACATAATAAGTCATTGTCAGTTGTAATCTGTCAGATTTTTGGGCATTACGAGGATATTTTTGTTGAACATTTACTTCTCGTTTAAAATGCCCCATCAATTTTCAAACCAAGAATACGCTGATATAATATTTGTATATGGATTTTGCGATGGTAGCGGACGAGCCGCTTCTCGAGAGTGTGAATTAAGGTTTCCTGGAAGAAGTTGTCCAAACCATCAAACATTTTCAAATGTATTTTCTTTTGTTCGTGAACAAGGGCATTTTCCGACACAAAATAATATTGATCAGCCTGTAAGACACCCAGTTCAACAGGAAGAAGACATTTTAAATTTGATTGAAGAAAATCCAAAAACATCCACAAGGAAAATTGATAGACGTCTGCATATAACGCAAAAATTAACCCATTCAACAATAAAAAATGAAGGCTTATATCCTTATCATATCCAAGAGGTACAAAGGTTGGAACCAGGTGATTATGCTAACCGTTTGGTTTTTTGTCAGTGGATTAGGAGGCACCAAAGAGATATTCACCGGACTTTGTGGACCGATGAAGCTCAGTTTACCAGAGATGGAGTCAACAATTCCAGAAATTGTCATCTATGGTCTCTAGAAAATCCAAATGCTATTAGGCAGTCGCACTCGCAACATAGATTTTCCATAAATGTTTGGGCAGGTATACTCAGTGGTAAATTGATTGGCCCACACATCTTTAAAGAAAGATTAGATGGAAACCAATATTTACACTTTTTGGAAAACATTTTGCCAAATCTTCTCCAAAATGAGAATGTTAATTTAAGAGGAATGTATTTTCAACACGATGGAGCCCCTCCACATTATGCAAGAATTGTTTCCGAACTTTTAAACAATAGATATCCCAACAGATGGATAGGTCGTGGGGGGCCCCATTCTTGGCCAGCAAGATCTCCCGACTTTAACCCGCTGGACTTCTTTTTTTGGGGGTATATGAAAAATTGCAGTTTCAAATTTAAATATCAGAGGAAGAAAATGTGAAGAAGCTAAATTAGCTTCTTAATTGTGGGCATTTTGAAAATATTCTCAAATAATTATGTATTTGTTATTTTTGTTATTATTGGTATTATTGTCGTTATAAAAACAGTTATTATTTTGTATGTGTTTCAACATCTAAAGAAGAGCAATTTATTATGGCTGAGCGGCGAGTGCGAGGATTTGAAGTATGTCATTAGAATTAGTTTTTTTATGTGTTTTTCAAATAAAAAATAAAATTGACAAAAATATGATATACAGGGTGTTGAATTTAAAAAAATGAAATCAGTCTTGTTTTTAAAGTCCGGACCTGAATTTCAAAAAATGTTCATACGGCATTTTGAAGCGATAGCTACTCAAAATATTTCCACCGAATATGAACATTTTATACCGGGAGCTAAAAGAATTATGGCAAAAACAAAAATGAGCCAAACCTTATAAAACACTCTATATCTAAGTAACGAGGAAAGATGGGCCCACTAAAGATAGACAATTTAGAACCCCCAAGATGTCCACTATCTCCTGGTGATGTATGTACATTTAGATCCGAGTCACCCTGTATAAACGTCCAAGGCGAGATCATTTTTAGTTAAATATATACCAAGGTGAGATCATTTTGGAAAGTTGAGATCCGTTTTCGGATCTCGTCTTTTTTACCGTGTATATCGAGTTTTTCGGACTTTAAAAATATTTTACAGATCGCCCGTAAAGTTTTACCCGGATCTCGTTTATACTATTTTTTTCAAGCCTTATACACCTTTAGTTCGGAAATATTTATGTAGAGGGCGCCCGTGACCATTTGTATAAGTATGCGATTTTGACCAAGTAGAGATCCAGCGAACTGGAAACCGCGCAGATCTCACCTTTACCCTGTTTATTGCAAATATATAAAGTTAAGTAAAATTCTATGCATTAGAGTACAGGCATTTATTATAAATATTACATTATAGTAAGGGCAGATAAAGCCTTACTGGGCAGGTGGTACTTACTAGTTGCTTAATTTATATATTTATTGTTGTTGCCTGTTGGATATTAAACATACTTATAATACTACCCCATCGCGCTGCCGTTTGTTTCTTGTCAATCAACAAAAAAGTTAAAATTTCAGACAGTTCTGACGTATATAGTTTTCTGGGTTTCAAGACTCATTGCAAGTACTGCAAAAGATGCATAGTTAGCCTCTAAATCCAGGTATTTATATGAAGAAACTTATGCTTCTTAAAGAAATGGCTCTGTAAGGAAATAGGTAAAGAAAACCTCCGAAGACATTATATTGGCGTATTTAAATCTCCTTTGCTATGCAAATCCAATGTCAGATCAACCGCAAATTTACGCGAGAGAATAAATAGTAGTAGATGTTAGTATTTAACCTGATCTGAAAAGATAAGCTGGGGGATATAAGCCCAGAAAATCCCATTAACTGTTGAAAACCCACATGGATGTGGGATTAGTTTCTAACTAGAACTAAACCAATATCTACTTAATATTATGGTCGTTGTGGTAATAAAAAACCATAACACAGTTAGAAATTAAATGTTGAGAATGTTTAGTAAGTGCAGATAGTTTTAAATAAATTTATTGTTGACATGTTTTTTGACGTTTGCTTGTGGTAAGTGGTATAAGGACTCATTTTTGGCTTCAAAAATAGTTTAAAAATCTGTAGTTTTGTAGACGTTTGTATAAAAAAGATTTTGAACGTTTTTTTTTTTAATTTCGTTTAACAGGTTTCTGACATTCAAATAAGATTTGTGCATTATATGGTGTTGTAGTAAGTAGGAAGTACAAGAAATTTATTAACTGAATCTTACCATGGATATTATGGACACAGTACATAGATTTAACTTCATTAAATCGAAGGTAAGAATATTTAGTAGAATATTCTAATTATTTCTATAAGATAGTAATATTTTTAATGTAGGTTGTTTTTACAGCAACTTGTTCCGGGTAATTCTAATATAATGTCGTAGCTGGCCCTTGTAGATATCAAAAAACTAAAGCATTTATTGACAACATGTGTATATTGCCAAAGCACATATTAGATGATACCAAAACTGAAGCAGTATGAATATATCAAGGTTTAGTAATTATAATTATACTTCAATTGAAAAATAAAGTGTTTATTGAAGATTTTAGTAAAATTATTCGTTTCAGATCATCACAGTTTTTCTTTTTCCCTCTATTGTTAATATTGGCCGCAAAATTGTACACGATTTTATTATTAAATCGTACATAATTCATTAAAAATGGTCTTTATATTTTTACTTTAGGCAATAAATCATAATTTTACTATTTATTGTGTTTATAGTACCATAAGGTATTTTTCAGATCAGATTGCTAGAAACTTCTGGAGGATGGCGCCACCTGTATTGTACTGCCTAGGCAGAACAATATTGTGGCTATAGGGTGTTTCGATTTTCCAATGGTAGGTGTGCTCGCTTGCCATGCTTGCCCTGTACTGACGAGAACCAAAGAGTTCGAAACCGGTCTACAGGTAGCAGCAGCGTAGCATCCTATCATTGGAAATAAAGATTCATTCTTTTCTTTCCCGGTAGTTTCTGCAATCTGAGCTTGTATTTTAGTACTAACTGTGTTAGTTAAAATACGCCAAATTTTGCTATGTAATTCAGCACTCGTTAGGGCATGTAGCCCAGAGAATAGCTGTTTTAGCATAATTTGGTTAATCCTTATTGTATAAGGTCTCAGCAAGTGGCTAGAGGACAAAGTTCTCACATATATACATATTTAAACTAGTGAATATTGGGGAGTGCAGCAAATGAAAGAGTACTCTTTAAAGTTATTCTAAGCTTTCGGAAATCATATATTTCATTTCCATCCTCAGGGAGACTATAATTTATATAAATTAAGATTAGGAAACCTCATTAGAACAATAAATAAATGATTTTACTTACAACTTTTTTGAGATTGTTCATAAGGATGTTCATAGAATTAATATAGGACATGCGAGAAGAAAACGTGTTGAAACCCAAGTCAATTACAATTAAAATCAAAAATTGGAGACAATACTAAAAACATTGTATATGGACGTAGAAACACACAATTTAAAATAAAATCAAAATTTTGATGTTCACATTTTGAAAATTCGTTACTTAATTTGAAATTATGGAATTATTTAGCGGGAAATCATGACTTGCGTGTCTCCATTTTAAGTGACTGGTAGGTTAGGAAATACTGTCATTTTAACATGTCATTAAAATTGTCTAAAATATTTTTAATGCGGTTTACAATAAGAATAATATTAAATAGGGAGAATTACGGATTTAAGTGTTATCATGCAGCAAACCTGAAAAATCGTTAAAATGCATTTATACGAGGTTCGAACTGTTATCAATAGTATTGATTGTACGTAAGTTTTTATCTAAGTGGAGCAGATATGAATAAATTACACTTAAATGTTGGATATCTGTTCTTTTGTTCATACTATTGGGTTCTTGAGCAATGAATGTCATTTCCAAAAACAGTATTTTTTTATAATTAGTTTGTGAGGTTAGAATCTCAGCTAAATTAAAATTAATGTTATGGTCCATATTATTTGCATGTTCAGCAAGGGCACATCTCTCTGGATGGCGTCTACAGTCACTCTTGTGGTGAGTGATTCTGCTAGACAAGGGTCTAGTAGTTTGACCTATGTATACTTTATTACAATCTGCACAAGGGATTTTGTAGACAACATCTGATAGTTGATTAGACTGTATTTTGTCTTTAAGTTTGGAGTGAATAGAGTTTATTGTAAGTACAGGCTTGTATGCAATCTTTATATCATTGATTTCTCTGAATAGTCTAGAAAGTTTTGGAGTGATATCCTTTATGTAAGGCAATGAAGTGAACTTATAGTTTATAGTCGCTTCAGTTATATTTCTGTTTGTATTATTGACATTGTTCACGTTGGGTGCTTGTGTTAGAGTGGAGGACGTGCTGAATAGTATCTTTTTTACCAGTGTGGCAGGGTATGAATTATTAATGAAAAGAACGGTGATTCATCCTCCGTTTCTATTGTGAACTGAATATATTGAGTTGATATCAGTTCCGTTCCTAGATACCAGATTTATGCGCAATATAGACAAGACAATTGCCATAGACTGGTACCAAAAACCTTGTAGTGCAGGTAGATATTTAAACTACCCTCCTACCATAAGCATAGTATTAAAGTGAACCTAATAAAACAAATGAAAACGAGAGTTTCGAAAATTTCACACCCATCTTTCCTAAATAAGAATCTTAACATCCTCCTCAATCTTTTCATTAATAATTCATACCCTGCCACACTGGTAAAAAAGATACTATTCAGCACGTCCTCCACTCTAACACAAGCACCCAACGTGAAAAATGTCAATAATACAAACAGAAATATAACTGAAGCGATTATAAACTATAAGTTCACTTCATTGCCTTACATAAAGGATATCACTCCAAAACTTTCTAGACAATTCAGAGAAATCAATGATATAAAGATTGCATACAAGCCTGTACTTACAATAAACTCTATTCACTCCAAACTTAAAGACAAAACACAGTCTAATCAACTATCAGATGTTGTCTACAAAATCCCTTGTGCAGACTGTAATAAAGTATACATAGGTCAAACTACTAGACCCTTGTCTAGCAGAATCACTAACCACAAGAGTGACTGTAGACACCATCCAGAGAGATGTGCCCTTGCTGAACATGCAAATAATATGGACCATAACATTAATTTTAATTCAGCTGAGATTCTAACCTCACAAACTAATTATAAAAAAAGACTGTTTTTGGAAATGACATTTATTGCTCAAGAACTCAATAGTATGAACAAAAGAACAGATATCCAACATTTAAGTGTAATTTATTCATATCTGCTCCACTTAGATAAAAACTTACGTACAATCAATACTATTGATAACAGTTCGAACCTCGTATAAATGCATTTTAACGATTTTTTAGGTTTGCTGCATGATAACACTTAAATCCGTAATTCTCCCTATTTAATATTATTCTTATTGTAAACCGCATTAAAAATATTTTTGACAATTTTAATGACATGTTAAAATGACAGTATTTTCTAACCTACCAGTCACTTAAAATGGAGACACGCAAGTCATGATTTCCCGCTAAATAATTCCATAATTTCAAATTAAGTAACGAATTTTCAAAATGTGAACATCAAAATTTTGATTTTATTTTAAATTGTGTGTTTCTCCGTACATATACAATGTTTTTAGTATTGTCTCCAATTTTTAATTTTAATTGTAATTGACTTGGGTTTCAACACGTTTTCTTCTCGCATGTCCTATATTAATTCTATGAACATCCTTATGAACAATCTCAAAAAAGTTGTAAGTAAAATCATTTATTTATTGTTCTAATGAGGTTTCCTAATCTTAATTTATATAAATTGTAGTCTCCCTGAGGATGGAAATGAAATATATGATTTTCGAAAGCTTGGAATAACTTTAAAGAGTACTCTTTCATTTGATGCACTCCCCAATATTCACTAGTTTATTTCTTAACTAGTCAGCAACGACTACCCTCTCTATACATATTTATATGTCATATTACTTTAGGCATTTTTTTGTTTAAAGGCGATCTATTAACTCACTTGAAGCTTCCAACTGTTATAGCTTTCAATTTCTTTAATTTTCCATTTATTAAATTTCTTCCAAGGATTTTTTTTATCGTTATTTATTTTTTTGAGCGTAGCCTGAGGCTCGTCTATAATAATTTTTAAACTAAATTAGTGGCATAGCAGACGAAGAATCAAAATTCGGAAAAAAGTAATCTACGAGCCGGAGGATGGGTTCCTCCCCCCCTCTAACATTCCCACCATTCGTAACCGCAGGAGGTCTGCGAGTGGAATTTTAACACCCAGAAAATTCGGCAAATAGCAAATCTCGACAAGTGGAGAAACCGATACATCTATGATTTGGTAGGAAGTTGGTGTATAAAACTGAGAGTTGTCGGTTCAAATCCGGCTCGTAGATTATATTTTTCCGAATTTTCATTCTTCGTCTGCTGAGCAACTAATCTAGTTTAATAATTTTACCTTAAATGACAAAATTGTAACTCAGCTGTACACACAGGGTTTCAGAAATACCGTACGTAACTTAATGGGGTGATTCCTTATGATATTCTAAGAGAAAGAGTTCGTATGAACATGTGTCAGGAATTGCCCGTTTTTGATATACAGGGTGGTATATTATTTAAAAAAAAAATAGTTTTTTATTATTTTTTTAAATATCCTTTTTTCGATTTTATTTAAATATTGGTAACGTTATTAATGATGATAAGGGGCTTAGTTAGCCCTGATTGGATTAAACTTATTAAGTCCAGTGGCGTCCCGGGAAGCATCTTAACGAATATTATTGACAAGAAAATGTACGGAACTAACTTTTTTTTAATTCTTATAACTTTTTCGGATTTAACAACTAATAATACAACTTTTTTGGTTCTCAAGTTTTCGTATTTTGCTTCGTTTTCGAGAGAAAAAATAAAAATCCCTTTATTGCATGAACAAAAAGAGTACCTATGCATTTCAAAGTTAATTAAAACATTTAAATTAAATATAAAATTATTTGTTTAAATAATGATACAAAAGAAAATGCAACAGTTAATCGAAGCAAATGTTTAAAAAAATAATAGAAAACGATTTTTTTAACAAAAATTTAAAACCCTGTATATCAAAAACGGGGCAACTCCGGACACATGTTCATATGAACTTTTTCTTTTAGAATGTCATAAGAAATCACTCCCTTAAGTTACGTACTTCTGAAACACCCTGTAGTGTATAGTGAGTGTCCCAAATCCATGAGCCTACATGGCGATGTAGGCAATCGTTTTAGAGATATATAGGGTGGCCATTTGAAAACGAGACGAAGCCAATTTCGGGCACCCCAGGTCATTAGAAAAGTAAACACTCGGACCCGTCGATTTTTGATTATAGAGGAAAATATTTTTTTTGGCAATTCTGCCCCCTTAAAGTCAAAGCCCCTAGCGAGGGCGACAACTACTCCCAAAAATTTTAAATGGGTGGTCGAGTGATACTTTATTTTAAAGGTATTTTTATGTAAAGTATAACCCCAGAGTTTAACATCGCTACTATCTACCTAACCTGTACAGTGGCTCACTAAAAGTACAAAACAGGTTGTTTTTAACTTTTTCATTGCAAAAAATGACAACGATAAATAGCATTTGCTGGTGTAGAACTTTGCTATTTGGACAATTCTAGTTTTATTCCTGTGGCCTTCAATTATTGTTGCAGATCATATCCTTCGGTGGCGGTAAAGTAGTAAAGGTCTAGTTAATTTCGTTACAGAATAGGCATAAAAGTGATAATGGTGAGTACACCATTATCACTTTTGCTAAAAGGGTGCAAATCATTTCAATATTTTTTCCGAGCAATGAATGTGCTAATAGAACTGCCCAACTGTTTACCCATCAAAATCGACAAGTCCATCGACAGTACATTTTGGAATTGTTTCAAAAATTTCGTGAGACGGGGTCAGTAGCTAACAAAAAACGTGAAGTGGAAAATCCAGTAGTAAATAAAGCACAGAGGTGGAGATTTTAGGGCATGTTGTTCAAGATCCGACACTGAGTACAAGAAAGCTAGCGCCAGCATCTGGTGTTAAAAGAAGCAGCATTCAAACCAATGACGGGAAAGCAAATTCAAACGATATTAAAAAAAAAACACAAGTTTCATCCTTACAAATAACTGGTGGAGCAAGGACTTAACGAGGATCATTTTAATAGGCGATTAGTGAAATTATGAATATTATGAGTGAACGGGCAATAAATGATGAGAACTTTCTTTTCAACGTATGTTTCTCTGACGAATGCACTTTTTCCTAAACGGTACGGTGAGTCGTCACAACTCTCGTTATTGGTCTGATTTAAATCCCAGAATATGTATTTTGTGAGGTGCATACGCAACATCCGGAAAAACTGAATGTTTGGGCTGGCATTTTTGGTAACCCCATATAAGGTCCCTTTTTTTTACCTGGCAATTTAACAGGCAAAATGTATCTGGAATTATTACAAAATGCCCTTTATCCAGCGTTAGTAGTATTGGTTGAGAATACCGATTAGTACATGGAAAACCACTTAATATTCCAGCAAGACGGTGCGCCACTCAACTTTGCAGTCACTGTTTGTCACTATTTGGACCATGCGTTTTCAGGACAATAAATTGAAAGCAGAGGAAGTATTGAGTGGGCCTCGAGTTCTCCGGATCTAAGCCCGTCAGATTTTTTTTAAAATGGGACCACTTAAAAACCTAAATTTAGTCCATTCAGCCAACACCTACAACATGGGTTCCTACCAAAGCGATCTACCACAACAAATCTTATTTAATTGAATTGAATCTAAAATGGGAAGCACATATCGCGGAAACAATAAAGAAGGTACACTTACATATCTTATACACAGAGCATTCACTGGAAAAACTATAGAAATTATCAAAAAAATCTACATCACATATGTCAGACCCAAATTGGAATATGCACACACAGTGTGGAGCCCATACTACATAAAGGATATTAAAGCCCTAAAAAAACTACAAAGAAGATTTACCAAAATTCCAGAAGAACTCAAAAATACTCCGTACGAAGAGAGTCTTAGGATTTTTGGCCTAACTACCCTCAAGGAGAGGCGCGACCAAGGGGATTTGATTGAAACATATAAGATACTCAACAAAAACTACTTCGAGGGACTAAGCCTAGATATCTTCACATCAAATCCAAACCAACTTAGAGGACATAGTGCAAAACTAAAGAAAGAAAAATGCTCCACTTTAGTTAGGAAAAACTGTCTGGCAAACCGTGTAGTGTACAAGTGGAATTCTCTTTCTGAAAACACAATAAGTGCTCCAAACAAGAATGTCTTTAAAAACAGGCTCGATCAGGAGTGCGAGTCAATAAACAAAATCTTCATCCACTACATGTAAAAGTGACGTTAGAGACTGAAGTGCCTATAAAGTGCGATAACATAAACCAAAGACAAAATAACATGCAGCAGTCTCATCGGTACCAACCGCTTACTGCTGCAAACAAACAATAATAATAATAATAATAATAATAAAAACAACGGATAATTGATGAATGTGGTGAAATCACCCCCCAGATGCTTCAAAATGTACGAAAGCGTTGTGAACAAAATCTTTACTATTACATGGAGGCCCAGGGGCAGCATTTCAGACATTTACTGGACTGACTTGTAATAAAAAAGGCAAAAACAACATATTTTTGTACGTTACTGTACAGGCTAGGTAGATAGTAGCGTTGTTAAGCTCTAGGTTTATTTTCTACATAAAAATACCTCTAAAACAAGGTGTCACTCAACCGCCATTCCATTTAAATATTGGTGGTAAATGTCGCGCCCGTTAGGGGTTTGACTTTTAGGGGGCGAAAATGCCAAAAAAATATTTTCCCCTATAATCCAAAAACCAACGGGTCCGAGCATTTTTTTTTAACTTGGGATGCCCAAAATTGGCTTTGTTTCGTTTTCAAATGGCCATGCACCCTGTATACAAAGATTGTTAAAAAGTATTCATCCGCGCGCACGAAAATTAAGGCGTTTTTAACCTATTTCTATCCCAATAACGAAAAAACTAAGCAACTCATTGCATTTTTTTGAATTTTCTAATTTGTTGTATAGCTCACCAAACATGAGCAATAGTCGTGAGCTATAGCCCCCCAAATGGGGTACCCTGAAGTTGGTTTTCTTTAATTCTCTACGCAAACTGTTTAGGGTAGAAACCTAAAATTCCGCCATTATAGTAACTTTTAAAAATTTAGTGACGGGCGGAACATTTGGGTGCGTTACGAGAACCAACTAGTCATAACCCTTTTGTGTATAAATTTGAAACCTCCTTCTGACTAAATTTGAAAACCTTGATATTTTTAAATAAGAAAAGGTATTCTAGGTCAGTGTGCTAGGAATCACCGATTTCGAGCAAAATATATATGAAAATTACGCTGCATAAGAATAATGAATGACAATGTGACCAGTTCGAGAAAAGTTAGGAAAACTTATTATTTTTGGCAGTATTTGAATTAGAATCGAATATTTGACGTATTTTTGTTAAGAAGCGCAATTTCTAAATACATTTTTCTCAAAATCGCATGAGCCAAAAGCATCTACCTTTTTTTATTGAAAATGATCAAGGTACATACTAAAAAAAACCTTACAAATTTACTATATGCAAAAAAAATCATTACTATATATAGTTTGTTCATTGCCCTCGAATATTACGCCCCTAACTAAATTTTAATAATTTTGAATTAGATTAGGCTTACTAAAATGTCAAGTTTCTACCCTGAACAGACTTGCCATTTGATTATAACCAGTGTCATATACTTACTCAAAAACACCCTGTCAGTTTGGTCGATAATTATAAAGAAACCCATCTTAAGTGGACCCCATTTGCCGTGGCTGTAGCTCCCTTAGAAGGCAATTTTTGATACACGTTTATAGGGAAAAATATATCAGGATACCCTGTATTGAACAAATTTTGTATACCATATTACGAACATTTCGAATTCAAATTCCCTCCCTTTTGTCGTATTAGTTCAACCAACGTACGTCATCCAATCACAAATTTTGAAAATAGCCACAAACACAAAAAATATAATACGTTTTTGTTTGCTAAGAGTTTCACCAAGATCTTTTGATAATTTTCCTAAGGTCGCATGTGTTTCGCATGTTACTAAAACAAATATTTAATTTAAGATAAAAAAGAAAACAACGAAACTTAACCTAACTCCAGATTTAACATTCGTTTAGAACGGCAATTCAAGAAATATATATTTACTTTGGTTTGAGGTCGTTTGCTGCAAAGCTTTAGTTTGGCAACAACGCCGGATCCCACTTTGCGATATACAGCATAATTTATACACAACAAGATCTCGACTTGTGCAAATATTATCGATGGATCTCACGTTAGAAAATCTTTATAAAATATATTTAACCTGTAAATTCCTTACCCCTCTAGGATGATTCAAGTACTAGTGATGCTGGCAAAGCTATTTTTAGAATATATACTTTGAAATCACTTCGATTTAAGGTGGATCTCGGGTTGTCCAATATTTATCCGGATCTCGACTTGGTCAAAAAATGTATATATATAACGAGTGATTTTTAGTTATTTTGCTCAAGGGAGGCCATGCATTTTAAAAGCATCATGGCCGTACTGCGTAGATAAGATGACATGATTGTTTTATGACATTTACGTCTTATTTGAATTTGTGTATTTGTAAAGTTTAAAAATTGGAGAAATTTTGTAATTTTTGCAGTTATTTGAAGGTAATTGCTTTAACTAATATTTCTCCGGGGAGTCGTCTGTTGACCATTATAAAGTGCTATTTGCAGGATATGATTTAATTTTTTTTTTTTTTTTATTTTTCAGCGTATCAAGTTTTGGTGAAGCTTTGTTGCCGGATTGAAAGTTGTACAGTAAAAATGTTTAGTGAAGCACAAAAAATTTTTATTGTTGAAAGTTTTTTTAGAAATGGAAACAAAATAGGCGGTGTGTGGAATTACTCTATGCATGACTGCTTTGATGAATTTCGAACCGAGTTTCCTGATGTTGCGGTGCCCTTTCATAATTTTCGTACTGGGTCACAATACCTAATTGATAAATTTCGTCAGACTGGTTCTGTTCAACATAGAAAAGGGGCTGGAAGACCAACGAAACGATCGAATGAGGTTATTGAAGAAGCGCGACAAATTATGGAAAATAATCCTTCAACTTCTATTAGGCATTTATCTCAACAAATTCAGCAAACGGATTTATGCTACAGTACATGTCAAACACTTTTGAAAAAGGATCTGCATCTATACCTTTATCGTGTTACGGCTATTCATGAACTCCTTCCCAATGACGTTCCCCAAAGACTTAATTTTTGTGAATGGTTTTTAAACAATTTTCGAGAAGAAAATAGTGGTGCTTTTGAAAAAACATTTTTTACCGATGAGGCTTATTTTTATTTATCAGGCTATGTTAATTTACAAAATATGCGAATGTGGAATACGCAAAATCCGCATGTTTTTGTAGAAAGACCTCTTCATCCTCAAAAAGTTGGTGTGTGGGCAGCAATTAGTTCTAGAAGAATAGTAGGCCCAATTTACTTTGATGGCACAATTACAGCTGAGAGATATCGGATCGAAATTCTGACAACATTTATTAATGAGCTTCACGATGATGAATTGCGGGAAGGTTACTTCCAACAAGATGGCGCTACACCTCATGTAACCAGAGAAAATTTAAATTTTTTAAGTGAATTTTTTGAAAACAGAGTTGTAAGCCGAAAGACGCAACAAATATGGCCACCTCGTTCCTGCGATTTAACACCCTGCGATTTCTTCTTGTGGCCTTTTATAAAAAACTCCATTTATCGAACACCAATTGAGGATATAAATGATCTTAAACGAAGGATTTCAGAAAAAATTGCCGAAATTAATAATTCTCCAAACGTATTGGTTAATGTGTCTCTGAGGGTAAGAAGAAACATCAGAAGGTGTCTAGAAGTAGGAGGCGGCCATATAAAGTAGGCTTTCAAAGTAAGATAGCTCAGGATTTTATATTACATACCGTCAAAAAACATTATTTTAGGTTTTCAACGTGACAACGCTGCTTTCTTGCAAATTCGCCCTATGATTTAATCTACGCGCTACTGCTACACTATGTATACTGGGTCACAGCCGCCCTTGAGCAAAATAATTAATAATCACTCGTTAGATATACAGGGTGATTCAAAAGTACTTCGACAAACTTCGGGAGGTAATTGCCGGCAATATTTCAAGATGAAAAGTTCTTATAAACAGTGGTCCCTGGCGACTTCGTTACGGAGATACAGGGTGTTGAAATGTTAGAAGGAATGGTAATAATTTTTAAATAACTCCTTAACGAGTAATTTTTTTTTTATGAAATTTGGTGAATTAAATAAGCATCTCAGGACACTTATTTTCAAAGTAAAACACATTCGTAAATTTAACCAGTGGCGTCGGTACAAAATGTGGCTATCATATTTTTTGTGGAAACTATGCCTAACCTAACCACACCACTGACTTATTTGATTTTAACTTTTTTTTTATGAATCCCCCATTCAATTACAACAAAAAAGTTCACGTGTGTTATTTTGCTACGAGGGCCAGTTTAATGTCAAATGATTATTTTATTTGACTATACACAAATATTAAAAAATATGTTTTAAATAATTGATCAAACACTCAAATATTAATTTAAGTATATTAACTAAGATCTATACATACTTACAATAAACAAATATGTAGGTATATGCCAAAGGAAGGCATCTGAGGATGCCTATTTAAGTATAACATGTTCTCAGTGACATGCATATTTATTTATTAGTATGAATAGTATGTTATTTTCTAATATTTTCTATTTTGACAAGGCGGCTTTGGAAATACTTTTTTGATATTTTGTATTTTGATAAGGCGGCTTTGGAAATGCATTTGTCGTGAATTAAAACATATTTGACAGTTAGTTGCTTATGTGGTTTATTTCTCAGTTTTGTCATTTTCATTGAATATTAATAGTATTGTTTAAAAGGTATGGATTACTTAAGAAATAATGCGCATTTAGCTGACATGCATTTTGTATATGGCCTTGCCGATGGAAATGCACGAGCAGCTAGACGAATCTATCAAGAGCGATATCCTAACAGAGTACTGCCTGCTGCTGAAACATTTTCAAATCTTCACCGACGTTTAGCTGAAACAGGGAGTTTTGCGAGGTCACGTGACATTCCTGGAAGACCGCGAACAGCCCAAACTCCAGAATTAGAAGAAGCTGTTTTAAATGCTGTAGTGGAAAATCCAGATACAAGCACTCGAATAATTGCTGATGCTCTCAATTCCACCCAAGCCACAGTTTGGAGAATTCTGCACGATGAGCAGTTGTATCCGTACCATATTCAAAGGGTACAAGCTCTTTTACCCAGGGACTTTCCTCAGCGCATTAATTTGTGTCAGTGGTTTTTGGAAAAATTTGCTTAAAATCCCCAATTTTTAAATTATGTACTTTTTACGGACGAGGCAAATTTTTCTCAGAGTGCGATTACAAACTTTCACAATAACCATATCTGGTCTTTGGAAAATCCCCACGCCGTTAGTGAACGAAATTTTCAATACCAATTTTCATTAAACGTGTGGGGGGGAATAGTTGGCGATTACTTAATAGGACCTTTTTTTCTTCCACTTCGGCTTAATGGCGAGACGTACCGACATTTTTTGGAAAGTGAACTTCCTCCCTTACTGGATGATGTGCCCTTAGAAACTCGAAGACGTATATGGTTTATGCATGACGGAGCTCCCGCCCATTTCAGCATAGTGGCCAGGACCCATCTTAATCAAATTTATCCAAATCGATGGATAGGTAGGGGAGTTGAGGAAGGAAATCAACCGTGGCCACCAAGGTCCCCAGATTTAAATCCTCTTGATTTTTATTTGTGGGGACATTTGAAGTCAATCGTTTACAAGACGCCAGTCGAAAATGCAGAAGTGCTAAGAAACCGAATAATCGATGGTTTTGAGGCAATAAGAAACAGACCAGATATCTTAGCACGCGTACGAGATTCCATGCAAAGGAGATTAGATGCCTGCATCTTGGCTGAAGGTGGACATTTTGAACAATTTATTTAAAAATCATTTAATTTTTGCAACGCACTTATTTAATTATAATTAAATTAAATGTTATACCTTACCCCTTACATAATAAATCTTTGAATTTAAAACATATTTTTTAATATTTGTGTATAGTCAAATAAAATAATCATTTGACATTAAACTGGCCCTCGTAGCAAAATAACACACGTGAACTTTTTTGTTGTAATTGAATGGGGGATTCATAAAAAAAAAGTTAAAATCAAATAAGTCAGTGGTGTGGTTAGGTTAGGCATAGTTTTCACAAAAAATATGATAGCCACATTTTGTACCGACGCCACTGGTTAAATTTACGAATGTGTTTTACTTTGAAAATAAGTGTCCTGAGATGCTTATTTAATTCACCAAATTTCATAAAAAAAAAATTACTCGTTAAGGAGTTATTTAAAAATTATTACCATTCCTTCTAACATTTCAACACCCTGTATCTCCGTAACGAAGTCGCCAGGGACCACTGTTTATAAGAACTTTTCATCTTGAAATATTGCCGGCAATTACCTCCCGAAGTTTGTCGAAGTACTTTTGAATCACCCTGTATAAACGTCCAAGGTGAGATCATTTTTAGTTAAATACAGGGTGTTTCAGAATAAGATGCTGATCCTTAACGGTGTGAATCCTTAGGTGATTTTAAGAAGAAAAGTTCAAATTAACATATATCCTTAACCTATCAACTTTCGAACTACAGGGCGTTAAAGTTTTAAGAAAAAAATCGTTTTTCTATCATAACTTTAACAATTTTCTAGCTATTTTTATGAATTTTTCACACATGCCCTCTAAGCATCAATAGCCATTTTTTGGTGTAGAAAAATTTAAATTTTTTTAACCAGTGGCGTCCTGAAAGGGTTTGGACTAGACATTTTGGAAAAATATCATGTACGCCACTGCTTTTTCTCAAGATAAAAATTATTTTTAAAATACTCATTCATTTTAGGCCAAATTTAATATCTTGCCTTTTTATCGTCCGACAAACAGTTTCCGACAAAAAAAATAAAAACATTAAATGCGCATTTGCTATGTGCCAATGGTTTCTGACAAGTAGGCTATGAACTTTGTTAAGGAAACAATGACAATACTTACACCTTCCCTTCGTCTTTGGTTTGTCTTGGGCGCACCTGGTTTGATCGAAGTCCAAATCAGGAAAAATATACCGTATATCAGTTCTATTGAGAAATCTATGCAATAAATAAAACCAAAGTTTTCCTACACAAACAATAAAGTTTTTATTGAATTAAAGGTTACTTAACCAAAAAAGGGGTTTGTGCTAGGTTAATTTTATGATGTCAATTGTTTAAAATTTAGATAAGTTTGAATTATAAAATGAAAAGACAGCCTTTCCGGACGCAAGGATAAAATTTATGTATAACCTCGGGGAAGATTCTAAAACTTTTTAAATCTTTTGATGCTGAATGGTTATAAAAGGGTTACCTTTGTCAAGATGGCTTTACATTAAAAAGTTATAAATTAAATTTTAATTATTTAATTGAGACAAAATAGTAATAATCTGAAATGGCTTATGGTGACGGAGAACATTAACTAAATTATTAAAATAGCATTTAGATCACTTTTATACCACTCTGTGTTCGATTAATCGATCAGGACTGCCCCATGTGGTTTTCTCTGGTTGGTCAGGTGGAAGTTGAAGGTAGCTCGTAGGCTTAGTTGGAGAACCTTAGGTTGTTAGGTGGGCCTTAAAATCCCATGTGATGTGTTAATCAATTATGTGGCTTAACCTACATAATTGCCGAACGGCAAGAAAAACAGCTAATTTGCCGAAACCAGCAAAATACAAAACCCCTAAAAAAGATAGAAAGGAAAATTACCCGCTGAATTCCCACAAACAAGAAACCAAGAACAAAAGAAATTAAAGCAGCTTACCTCTAAAAGGGGGGTGAGACCTCGTGGTATTTTTAAAAAAATGGCCCAACGGCGACAGGCCCGACCTTCTTCTCTGAAGGTATTTTCAGAAAGTAAAATGGAGACCGCAAGAACTCTGAAGTAAGACAACCCCCTTCTCTAGCAAAATCGGCTGACTCAATGTTGCCAACTGAACATAAACCCCAACAAAGGAAAATAAGTAGAAGAAGAGAACAGAGATACAACATAAAGGATCCGAACGATCAGAACGAACAAGAGTCCGGGCTTTTACCAGAACCTAAATTACATAAGGAAATAAATCAAATAATTCCAAACAACTTCGATTACGCTTAAAGTTGCCAAAAGTACAAGTGGGCGTTCTGCGCTTTCACGGGAACCAGAAACGCAGATATGTGATTCAACTTTACGCGGCGGTAGCTAGCGCCATCAACTCACAGAACAGCAAAAGTAGTGCGTTTGCCCAATATGTTGGCTAACGTTATGCAACCAAAGATGATACAACCTAATAAACAATTTTTAACAGTAAATAAAAAGGAATGCACTTTGTGGAAACATATCTGTATAAATCCACACAAAATAAATAGTGGCAATTTTAAAATTGCTACATTATCCCCCAACGAAAATAAAATAGGCTATGAAATAGACTATTTTCCAGAAATAAAAAATAAAAAAATACGCAATGACTATAATAATAGTCAACAATAATCAAGGATACAATAAAAGTAAAGATTTCTGGGTAGTTTCAGTTTAATAGCTACGTGTATCATTCGCCTTAAAAGGGACTAAATCGGTAAGGTCTAAATCGGTAAAGTCAAAATCGGTAAAGTCAAAATCGGGTAAGTCATAATAGGGAAGAGTCTATAAAAACTAACAGAAATAGAAGAAGATATGGTAAATATCGTGATAACATCAATAAGCAAAATATTTACCCAACATCATACGTCATGTAATCACAACAAAACGGTAAATAAATCATCAGTAGGATCTAGCCTACAAAAGAATAAGGAAATGCAGATTAAGGGAATTAATCCCAAGGGAAATTATTCTGGAATTTCCAGACAAAACACGGTACAATATACACACCAAGTGTAATAGCAAAATTCAAAATAAGACCTCTAGTATTAGACTAAAGGAGGAACAAAAAAAATAATTTCAGAGAATATCTCGATGGCGAAATGCGCATGAAACCCCCAAGTGAAGGAAGAAGCACTCTCCAGGCAGCAGGGTGGAAATCCTGAGTTATAGTAACGAAAGTTAGCATTGCGTGACTTCAATATTGGCGTGAAGCACCTCGTCTACTAACCTCACACAGCTGGTCTGAAGAATACGCCCACCAACACCGGACGTGACCCAAACACCCACCAGGAAGGTACACTCTGAAAAGTGGAAAACCAAAAAAACACATCAAATAGATAATGGTAACCCAAATGTTCCACCCGTCACAAGGGACTATAGTTTGCTCCCTACGCATTACTAAAAATGTCGAAGCGCACAAAAAAATACAAGAACTATTTTTCTCTTCGACTTAATAAGTCGACTTCCAAAATAAGAAATTATTAGTGTACGTCTACACCCAATAACCCAACAATATATAATCACCTTCAGTGATATGCAAAAAGATAAAAAACCAAACAGGTAAATGTCAATGCCTCTAGCAAATAATAAAGCTTCAACTTACTTTAACCAAAATATATACAAAAAAATATAGGTAAGTGAAGAGAGAAAAATCAGCGAATTTATTCGCTTACCAAATAACCAAATTATGCATCAAAATAAAATATATATCTGACTGCAAAATAGATAAGATACTAACCAGAAATAAAGGTTTTTAGGAATAGTGAATGCTACTAAATCAGGGATACAAATCGTAACGATTTTGCCAACAGAATACGTGGTTAGGCAAACTTCGCCCCTGAAATTTTAACATACCCCCTAAATTCCAAAATTTAATCTGAAAATTGAGAATCCTGATCTGAATTATCCAGATCAGTACCATCGTACTTTTTAAGATCTTTAATATGCTATCTACCAGCCTTAGAACCATTAACATTTTTAAGTTCATAAACCAAATTCGAAATCTTTTTTGCACAATTGAGAGAGTATACTTTGGAGCTAACTTTGCCATGAAATGATTTGCCGCACTAGATAAAACTTGATTTTTTCGCCACACGCGATCACCCTGATTAAATAAAATGTCCCGCTTCCTAAAATTATATGCTTTTGAATTTCGTTCATATGCCTCATGAAGTCGTTTCTTAACCCCTACAAAAATTTCCCTAAGACCATGCATGTTTTCTGCATATGAATCCCTATTTCCTGGAATAATTTCAATATCTTGGCTTTTGCGTTCAGATGATTGAGAATAAAACTTTCCCGATAAAGGCGGATGTCTACCGAAAGCTAAAAAAGCAGGGGTGAAGTGAGTAACTTCATGCTTAGAGGTATTTGTAGCCTGCTGAATTTTCGAAATGTCTCTATCCCAACCATCGTGATCACTAACATAACTACGAATAGCTGTATCGACTGTTCTATTATTCTATTCTATGAAGTTACACTGCGCCGAATATAGATGATTATACCGAATGTTTACATTATAGTTTGAACATAAATCTTTGAAGCTTTTACAAATAAACTGAGGTCCATTGTCACAGAGTTTCGGGGCACCCAAATACTAAAAATATTTTATTTTCTAGAATATTCTCGATATGAGAGGACTTGGAACTACGTAATGGATATAAAAGAGTGTACTTTGAAAACCAATCCGCTACAACTAATAGCCATTTGTGCCCTTTCTTAGATCTGGGAAAGGGTCCCATAAGATCTGCAGCTATGCATTGAAGCGGCAGGTCGACTTTCTTCTCTTTTCCCATAAGTTCCATGCGAGAAGTGTTTGATACCTTTTGAGCACCACAAACTAAACATGACTTAACAAATTTCAAAACGTCACGCCGCATCTTAGGCTAATAATAAAAATCCTGTATTCTATTAAGAGTCTTAAAAAAACCAAAGTGACCTGAAGTTGGCGGACAATGACAATGTTGAATGACATCAGAAATTTGGGGATTTGGAACAAGAACTTTCCACTCAGGAATATTTACACTCATTGGAAGTTTATTAGGTATAAACTTTAGAATAAAATCATCCTCAACTTTCCATTGAGTATACTTATCAGGAAACTGAATAATTTTTTCGCGTAGGTCATTATACCAAGGGTCAATACGATCAATATCTACATTAAATGGATTAATAAGAGAAACAATATGTGAGACTTCTTGACTGTCATTAGGAGGTGGAATTCTACTTAATGCATCTGCCACAAAATTATCTATTCCGCGCCTGTAAACAAGATCGAAATTATGCTGACGCAATCGCACACTCCAGCGAGCTAATTTGCCTGTAGGGTTCTTCATATTATTTAGCCATAAAAGAGAATAACAATCCGTTATGATCTGGAATTTCGGAGCGCCTTCAATATACATTCGAAATTTGTCTAAACAAAATAAAACTCCTAAACATTCCCGTTCCACAACAGAATAATTCCTTTCGACTCTTGAAAGTGACCTACTGGCGTATGCTATCACGTGCTCCTCTCCATCGATAATTTGTGACAGTGCGCCTCCAACACCTGTCAAACTGGCATCTGACGTTAAAATAAACGGTTTGCTAAATTCGGGCCGAGACAAAATTGGTGACGAGACTAGAAGTTCCTTGATTTTAACAAGAGAAGATTCTGCGGCTTCAGTCCAGGTAATAGGTTGGCTTTTCCTGCGACCTTTGAGAAGATCATTGATCGGAGACATTAATGAGGAAAAATTATTTATAAAACGCCTATACCACAAACATAAATCTGCAAAACGTTTAACTTTCGTAGCAGTTTTTGGTCTCGGATAATTAACCATTGAAATAATTTTGTCAGGATCCGTGCGCAAACTATTTGACCCAACTATGTAACCCAAAAATTTCAAGCTTGTTTTAAAAAAATCGCATTTTTCTAAATTAATAGTAAAATTTGCTTCATTTAATTTTTCCTTAACTTCACCTAATAATTTTACATGATTCTCAAAATCAGGAACTCAAATTAAAATATCATCCAGGTACGTGAAAATAAACGGTTCATACTTTGCACCAAAAATTGCATCAACCAAGCGCTGCTGAGCTTGTGCTGCATTACATAAACCAAAAGGTACTGTATTAAATCTAAAAGGACCACGCCCAGGAACATTAAAAGTAGCATTGTCTTTAGAATTTTCGTCTAACGGTATCTGCCAAAATGCTTTACGTAAATCAATAGACGAAATAAATTTAGCATTACGTAATGAACTAAGAATTTTGTCAATACTAGGAAGAGCATAAGAATCAAATTTAGTAATATTATTTAAAAATCGTCCATCAAAAACAAATCTAAATTCTCCGTTTGATTTTATAACTAAAAGTACTGGAGAAGACCATGGGCTTTGTGAAGGTTCGACAACACCCAACTTTAACATTTCATCTAACTCTTTATTCAAAATTTGAGACATGTATGGCGACATTGGATACTGTTTTTTATGAAATGGTAAAGCATTACCTGTGTCAATTGTTAAAGTTAATCTGTCGGTCCTACCTAAACGATTTTTACTATTAATTAAATTAAAAGAAGCAATAACCTTTTCAGCTTTAAAACGCTCTGAATTAGAAAGATCATCTATAGAACATAGCGGCTCAAAAACAAAATCAGAATAATTCTTAACAGTAGGTACGTAGGAATTTGCTAAGTTAGCTTGTACTTGCCAAGAATCATTCTTAAAATTAACAGAAATTTTGAACTGTTTGGCAAAGTCACATCCAAAGATAAAACTATGTGGTAATGTCGGAACCACCAAAACTGTAATAACTTGACAAATGTTTCCTATAACAATAGGCAAATCAACTAAACCATCGACATTTTTCTGAGTTCCATCTGCAGTGCATATATTTCTTAAATTGGCTGGATAGATTTCTAAATTAAAACGACGTAAAATGTCTAGACCTTTCATGCCTACAACAGAAGCTGTAGCACCAGAATCTAGTAAAACGGTAATATCTTGATCAAATAACTTTACAGAAATATAAGGTCTATTATCCATCGGTTTCTTTACAAATAAAGGAGAAACTTCATTTTTAGAAATTTGATAAAAATTTGAAACTGTTTTAAGCCATTTACTCCAATCATGTTTATTAAATTTACTAATTTTGACTTTACTTGAGACATTAAATTTAGAAGTAGTGTACCTGCCTCGAGAACACAGTTCCTTTAAAAGTTTTTTGAAAAATTAGGGCAAGGAGTCACTTTAACATCTGGCATCCACATTTAAAACAAAAGAGTTCACGAGTTTGTCTACAAAATTGATAGGAATGATTTGGCATATTACAATTGAAACAGACTGTATTACTTTGAGGTTTACTATTTTTATTACTTAAACGATTACTAGTATTTACTTTATTTTTGAATCCGGAATTTGAAGAAATTTGAAGCAGCATTAGAATTTAACTGACTGTTTCACTTGAGATATTTCGATTATTCCTACTAGCATGGTTATTAGAAAAAATTCCAGAATTATTTCTATTGGAAGAATTATGAAATTTCCCTCCACCAAAACCAGTATTAGATTTATTAGAATTCGAAGGGCCAGAAATATCTAAATTGGATAGTTCGCTAACTGTATTATTTTTATTTATAATATAAGAAGCTTCTTCAAGTTTCCTACAAAGATTTGCTAACTCAGAAACTGTAGAGATATCTACTAAGGCTAACTGAGTAATATAGTCTGGCAATAAATTGTTCCGAATATGTTTAACCTTGGTTACTTCTGCAGGTGGGTGAACTAAACGAAAGAATAAAATTTCCAAATGTGCGATGAATACAGCTACTGTTTCATTTCGCCTTTGTTTACGATGCTTTATCTGGTTCCACAAATCATCTTCTACATCAGAATGCAAAAAATCGGCTTTTAATCTAGCCACCAAAGAATCCCAATTGTTTACTGATCCTTTTACACTCCTAAACCAAACAAAAGCATCACCGACAAATAATTCGGCTGCAGAAATAAACAAGTCATCTTGCTTCACCTTACGAGATTCAGCAAGTTCGGTTACTCTTTCCAAAAAGTTATAAAGATTTTTAGAATCACCATTAAATTTAATCTGCCAATCACCTATAGCTAGAATATTGCCTGAACAATTAACAATGGGTGGTGCAACGTTAATGATTGGTGCTTGAGGAGCTGAATAGTTAGCAGTACTAGTACCAGAAGATGTAGGTATAATGCTGTCGTATTAATCTGCTTCAAGAACTAAGCAAGACGCATGAGCTTCGGTTTTAAAATTACTAGCATCAGCATTATCCTCTGGACAGTATAATCTGTCATTTCAACCCGAGAGGTGAATTAACCTAGAAGTCATTCGTAAAAATGTAGAGTCTGTTGCACTACCTTCAAAATCAGCAATAACCTCTTTAATTGATTGCATTGTTTTCTCAATTGCAATTGCTTCTACCCTGAACTCGCGATTCCTGACAAGAGCAGTCACAATTCCGGATTTATTACTGCTAAGCTCTTTAGCTAAAAGTCGTCTCAAAATTTTACGCCTGTCTGCAACAGGTCGAGTAGATGTAACCGCGCGAATTGCTAACTCGTAGCTTAATTCAGAATCCAACAAATGATTAGGCTGCATAGAGTCTGCCATGATTGTTAGTAAATGTGAAAGCTCAAAATCAATTCTACAAATCGAGAAAAAAATCAGATAAGCACAATGAAATCGAGTTTTCTCAATCACAAGTCATTTAAGAATAAATATTATTAAGTAAACTTAAAGCAGTTAATTAATATAATACTTTGACCACCCTGTATATATAAAAAAATAAATCAAAACGATACCTGTAGGCGGCTGTATAAAAAAATTTGAAATTCAAAAAAATTTAAGATATTTTACAAGTCTAAATATTACTTAAGTTCACCCTGTATACTAAAAAGATTTCGGAAAATTATCCAAGTGTCTATAAGATATAACTCAAAATCGAGAAATAATCAAGAAAAATAAATTTTTAATTTAAATTATATTTGTGCCACTCTGTACACCAAATGATAACAGCAGAGCTTAGAAAACGTGTTATATGTAGAGTGACAATGTGAACGCACCCCAAATGTACGTCACTACATGATATGTAACCTGAAAAGGATTTTTAAATAGACAGTGTCCAACAGAGCGTCTTGAGTATTACTTCATACAACCTAACCTCAAACCTAACATGACATGGCGCAGTCTTAGAAAATAGGAACCTATGAGAAATCTTCAATCATCGTCGACATCTTAAAACATTTTTGAAGAAACAAATTAAAAAATAGAAGAAATGGATTTCAGAGGCATACCCCCGATGATATTTTGTGGAAATTTGGCAGAGAATTAGAGAGTATGGAAACAGCGTTTTATGATGTACCTCCAAGCAACAGAAATCATAAAGAAAGAAGGTGCAACCAAGTGTGCTCAACTTTTGACCTTGATAGGAGAGGAAGGTATGAGAATTTTTAATACTTTCAAATTGAGTAACGAAGAAAAAGTTAATTTAGAAGTTTTGATCAAGAAATTCGATGAACATTTTACTCCAAGGTTCAATTTATCATTTGAAATATATAAATTGTTGAAGTGCAAACAAAAGGAAGGACAAAATATGGAAAACTATATAACAGATATCAAAAATTTGGCACTTTCATGTGAATTAGGAGATCTAGAAAGCTCGTTACTTAAAGATATTATCAATTGTGGCATCACGTCGGAATCTTTAAGAGAAAAACTATTATTAGCTGAGACTAATACTTTGGAAGATGTCATAAGAACATGTGTTAGTTCAGAGAACACCAAGGAACGTAATAAACTTATAACCAATGGGTCATCGAGTCAACCAATTCATTCAGTCACGAGACACGCAGTACCAAGGAACAATTACAGAAGTACGAAGGTCACTGATAGGAGCCCTAGGAGACAGAATGGTTGTGGAAAATGCGGCTATGGACATGGAATGCAACAACATTGCCCTGCCAAAGGAAAACAATGCAAGATATGTAGCAAATTTAATCATTTTAGCACTGTTTGCAGATTTTCATCTAATAATTTTGCTTCTGGTCATACTCAAAAACCTTTTCATAAAAAATTTAATAATTTAAATTAAAAAAAAAATATAATAATAAAGAGTATAGTAACAAAAAACAAGCAAACCTTATTGAAGAGGATAAACATGTATTACAACTGGATTTTCTTTTTATAGATAGCATTGAATTAACAGCGACAGCGGAAGTCAATGGGATCACTGCAGCCTCTGGGGAGACAGGAGACATGGACACAGCATCACGTTTAAGCTTGACACAGGAGCAGTGGTAAATGTAATTCCTTTAGATATGCTTTATAAAATAAATTTTAATCCTCATAAAGAAGAGCACTATCAACTTGTGTTCTTATACGGGAGACAACCTCACAATTTTAGGAGAAGTAGATCTAAATTGTAAATATAAACAGAAATCATATGTTATTCCTTTCTTTGTGTCTGCATTTAATAAGAGTATTCCAATATTAGGGCTAAGATCATGTGTTACATTAAATTTGGTCAAAAGAATAGATACTGTTGAAGTGGAGAAAGACACTCATTTGAATGTTTTATTAAATAAATATATAGGTTTATTTGAAGGTATAGGTTGTTTAAAAAAAAGTTATAAAATTGAACTTAAAAATAATTCAGTACCGGTTGTTCATCCAATAAGGAAAGTTCCATTTCCAATAGCTGATAAAATGAAATATACCCTTGATATGCTAGAAAAACAAAAAGTAATAAAGAAAGTGAATGAAAGCACTGAATGGGTGAATGCATTTGTTATAGTTCGCAAGCCTAATGGTGATTTACGTATATGTTTAGATCCGGCCGATTTGAACAGGTGTGTTAAGCGACATTATTTTAAAATACCCACTTTAGAAGAATTGACATTAAAATTCTCAGGTGCAAAATATTTTTTAACCCTTGATGCAGCACAAGGAGTTTTACAAATACCTTTAGATGAAGAAAGCACTAAGCTAACAACTTTTGGTACACCCTGGGGTAGATATTGTTGGTTACGTATGCCGTATGGTTTAACAAGTAGTCCAGAAGTATATCAGGAAAGAATGAATGAGATCTTTGGTAGTATAGAAGGATGTAGTATATATGCTGATGATATTATTATTTATGCTGAAACTCCTGAAAAACATAATAAAATATTGGAAAGCGTGCTAGAAGTAGCTAAACTACATAATATAAGATTTAATAAAAATAAATGCAACTTTTTTGTTAACAAAGTTAGATATATGGGACATGAAATCTCAAATAAGGGCTTAAAACCAGATGGTTCAAAAGTAGAGGCAATAAAAAATATGGCAAGACCAGAAAATAAAACTGATTTGCAGAGATTTTTAGGTTGTATAACGTATATAGGAAAATTCATAAAAAAATTATCGGAAATAACAGCTCCTTTAAGAGATCTTTTGAAAAAGGATGTAATGTTTAACTGGACAGAAATACATAAAAGAACGTTTGAAAAGTTGAAAGAAATGGCGAGTGATAGACCTTGTTTGCAATTTTTTGATGTAAATAAAGAAACAACTATTTCAGTGGATGCAAGTCAAAAAGGTATGGGTGCAGTTTTAATGCAAGACTGTAGACCATGTGCTTATGGATCTAGATCTTTTACTGCGGCTCAAGGACGTTATAGTCAAATTGAAAAGGAACTATTAAGTATTTTTTTTGGTGTAGAAAAATTTTCTCAATTTGTATAATATTCAAAACATTTTACGGTAGAAACTGATCATAAGCCTCTTGTACATATAATTAAAAAAACCACTTAATCAATGTCCAGCACGTTTACAACGTATTTTAGTTCAACTAAGAAAGTATGATTTTGATTTAGTTTATAAACCAGGGAGAGAACTAGTAATAGCCGATACACTTAGTAGAGCTTATGAAAAAAATAAAGTATTTAATGAAGGTTTGGATTTGGAAATATATGCTCAGGTATGTTTGATAGCTATGCAGTTAAATGCGACTGAAGAGAGAATTAATGAACTAAAGAAGGATACTGAGAATGAGTGTCATTTGGTTACTTTAATGGGTTACATTCAGAATGGATGGCCAAGTAAATATAAAAATATACCAAATAACTTAAGGTTTTACTTTAAATTGAGAAACGAACTCAATATAATTGATGGCCTTGTGTATAAAGGGCACAAGTTGATAGTTCCTAAAAATAGTAGAAGGCATATTCTTAATAAAATTCACTATAGTCATTCTGGTATAAATAAATGCATAGCTAAGGCTCGACTTTCTTTTTATTGGCCAGGTATGAGTAAGCAAATACAGGATATTGTGTCGTCCTGTCACTTGTGTCAAACGTATCAAAAGAGTCAAGCGCCTGAGCCAATGATTTCTCACCGGGTTGAGGGGATATCATTTAATAAGTTTGCTGCTGATATTTTTCATTTGTATAACGAATCGTTTCTTCTGATAAATGATTATTATTCCAAATATGTAGACGTTATGAATCTAAATAGGGATCTTACCAGTAATAAAATAATTTCAAAAATGAAAGCATGCTTTAGTAGATTTGGAATACCAAGGACAGTAGTGTCAGATTCAGGACCAGAATTTTCTAGTTTACAATTTGCTAATTTTTCAAATCAATATGAATTTGAACATGTTAGAAGCTCTCCTAGATATCCACAAAGCAATGGTGGAGTGGAAAGAGCTAATCAAACAGTAAAATCAGTTTTAAAGAAATGTTATTTAGATAAAAAATACCCCTATTTAGCATTATTAGATTTAAGAAATACACCAATTGATAATGAAAATACACCTGCAAATATACTTATGTGTAGAAATCTTAGATCATTACTGCCTTTACCAAATTCTAAGCTTAAATCACAATTATATAATAAAAATAAGTACAATAATTTTATTAAAAATTCACAAAGAAAACAAAAATATTATTACGATAAAAAAGGCACTAAAGTACTAAGAAATTTAAGTATTGATGAAAATATAAGGGTTCAGTTAAAACCTAATAATAATAATTGGCAAGCAGGAACAGTTACTAAAGTTTTGAAGAATAGGTCTTATCAGGTTATGTTAGATAATGGTAAATATTATATTCGTAATAGAAGGTTTATTAAACCAGTTAAAACAGATAATTTTATAAATAGAAATAGAGACATTGAAAGTAAAACATTTGAACAAAATAACATAGATTTACATAATAATTATTTGCCAGTACCAGAAAGTACATTCAATGTCTCGAAGTTAATTTTGACACCATATACAAGTAAAGAGGATACTAGAGGGCACCTAGTAGAGGTTAGTGAGGATACTCCGAATAATGACAGTAGTAATATTAGTATTAATGACGCTAATGAAGATATTAAAAGTACTGACGCTCATAATCGTAGTGATGAAGTTTATAGTAATTGTAACAGTAGTACTAGTAGTAGTAATAGTGACGTTTTTATAAGTAATAAAAATACAGATGACGAATCCCAAGAGAATAATATAGAATCTAAATTTTCTAATGCAGGAAAAAGTTTTTCAAATGATAGTACTTCGGGTTCCAGTTAGACCATAGAAGAACCAACATTGGTTCCGGAAAATTTTATCAATCGATTCGGTCGAAGAATAAAAAGACCTTTTAAATATGTAGAGTCGTAATCTCATTATAAATTATATTACAAATGTTTGGCTGAAATCAGTAGTACCTAGTTATATCTTATCTTAAACGATACAAATCTATTGTTAATTTTTCTCAATGTATAATTACATAATTTAGTTGAGGGGAAGGAAGATAGCTAAGAGATAAAATAATACAAACCAGTATTTTATATGTATACATAATGATAATCGACTGTGATATACTACAATGTAAAAGACTGTTAAGTGTTTGTCATACTACAATGTAATTTCAATTTTAAAATAATTTAAATTTTTATGTGTAATACTACAAAGTCTACTGTAAGTCCAACTACTGTCGTAATGTATTAGATAATCTGTGATATTAGTTCTTAAGGATAATACATATTTAAGAGGGGAGATGTAGAGTGACAATGTGAACGCACCCCAAATGTACGTCACTACATTTGGGGTGCGTTCACATAGAGATATGTAACCTGAAAAGGATTTTTAAATAGACAGTGTCCAACAGAGCGTCTTCAGTATTACTTCATACAACCTAACCTCACACCTAACATAACATTATACTCCTTCAGACTTATCCGAAGATATTAAAATAAAATTAAAAAATTAAATCTCAATTAAAAAATTACTATAATTGGGACACCCTGTATAGTGAATTATCCAACTATGTTGAAAAGTAATTATTTTCCCGCAACTAAGTTAATTGGACTTAATTAAAGTGAATAAAATAATATTAGGAACAGTGTAAGTAAAATTTCAACATTTTAGACACTCTGTATAGTGATTGTTAATTAAATTGGTGATCAAGTAAAAGTTAATTATCAAAATCACAATGTACTGTTTATAGACTTCAAAACTAGAAACACTCAATGTTCAAAGAAGCCAATATAGAAAAATTCACTAAAAATGTAATCAAAAGCCACTAATTGATTTATAGATGGTAGATGTTGGCATAGATGGTAGATGTTGGCTCACCCGACATCGCCCGGTGAAATACCATCGCATCGGCTTAGGTGGCGTGAAGTTGCTCTTTGAGCTAACGTTTCGTCACTGTGCCGATGTCTCCGGTTTCCAGGGTGGGAAATATACAAAAAATGCTGTGATGATGGTTCCAAGATCAATAAATTCCGGAGTTAAAAACGCCCCCCGATCGGATCTCCGGGTGGGGGCGGGTCCTGGCGCCTTATCAAGCGAGATTATCCAATCATCCACCATGTCCAGTAGCCATGCGGGTCCTTCGAACAATATTCTAAATGGAAATGGTGTGAAAACTGGAGTTGTTAAAAGATCCGAGATTAGCAACTTCCAAATTGACTTCTGCAATATAAGAGGACTGAACTCCAACATCAATGCAGTCCATCAACATCTACAATCTACCAAACCTCATGTACTTGCACTAACCGAAACCAAAGTCAGATCATCGATTAGTACGGTCAGCTATTTATATCCTGGGTACGACTTTCATCACCGATTTAGGCGGAATTCTGGCCTTTGTCTCTTTGTCCGGAGTGATATTTCTTGTCAACGAGAGGAGACACTCGAGCCTAACGACTTTGATGTAATGTGGTTTAAAATATCAACGCAGAGAATTACTAAATTCATCTGCTGCCTTTACCGGCCGCCAAGCGATACCCATTATAGAGACTTGTTCTCCTCTCTTGCTAATACTATCGACTTTTTGCAAACCCACCATCCCAATTCCGAAGTTGTCATCCTTGGCGACTTCAACATTCATAATGTCAACTGGCTCAAATACTCAAACATGACTGACGAACAAGGTCGTGAAGCCGAATCCTTTGCCATCAGCTCTGGCCTCACCCAGCTGGTGGGTGAACCAACTCGGATTCCAGACCGAGATGGTGATTTTGCTAGTTTGTTGGATCTTTTCTTAACTTCAAACCCCGACTTGTACACTGTCACCGTGAAGCCGCCGTTAGGAACGTCTGACCACAACCTTATTTCGGCACTGAACAAACTACCAATTAGTGCTGAAGAGCCTCCTAAACCACGCAAGATATGGCATTATACATCAGCTAAGTGGGAGGACCTAAGGGACCATTTTCGAACCTTTCCTTGGCGGGACGTTTGTTTTACCTCTGATGATCCATCCATCTGTGCAACAGAAATATCGGAGGTTATCCTTACTGGTATGGAAGCCTTCATCCCTTTCTCAAAAAAGTACCCTTCTAACGGCAAGCCTTGGTTTACCAAAAATTGCGAACGAGCTGTTAAATCAAAAAATTATTTCTACCGACAATGGCGTAAAAATCCTACCGCCGAAAATCGTACCATCTTTGTTAACGCTCGAAACCAATGCAAGCAAACGATAAACCAAAGCAAAGAAGCACACAACCAGAGGATCAGAGACAAACTTCTTGAATGTCCTAGCGGCTCAAAATCATTTTGGTCGGTAGCTAAGGCCGTCAGTCAGAACTTTACCAAGTCAACCATTCCACCTCTAACACGTTCTGATGGCACCATTGCGACCAAAGCACAGGAAAAAGCAAACTTACTGGCGGAACTATTCTCTTTACATTCAACGGTAAATTTTCAGGGAAGTACTCCACCGAACATTACCCCTGTAGAATCGAGAATGCCCGAGATTGTCTTTCGCCACCGCCATGTTAAGCGAATCTTGAGGAGTCTCGACACTAAAAAGGCTTCTGGTCCTGACGATATTCCAGTCATTGTAATTAAGAAATGCGCTGACGAACTGACACCGGTATTTTGTAGGCTTTTTAACTTATCCTACAAAAAAGGAATATTTCCTTCTTGCTGGAAAACTGCGAGAGTCCAGCCCATACCCAAAAAAGGCAAGAAGACCTTGCCAAACAACTATCGTCCAGTCGCATTGCTCTCGGTTATATCAAAAGTTATGGAGAAGGCTATCAACGAAAAATTACTAAAATACCTGGAAGGCTTCAATATTATTAGTGACCGCCAGTATGGATTCCGTAAGTCTAGATCAACAGGAGACCTTCTCGCTTATGTTACTCATGTTTGGAACAACGCAATAGAACACCATGGGGAGTCCCGGGCGGTAGCACTGGATATTTCCAAGGCTTTTGACCGAGTATGGCATGAGGGGCTCCTAACTAAAGTGAGAGCATACGGAATGCCGGTTCAATTTTGTTCATGGCTGTCGAGCTTTCTTAAAGACCGTTCTCTGCGAGTGGCGATGGACGGATTTCTTTCAGACACATTTAACATCAACGCCGGAGTCCCTCAAGGTTCTATATTGTCGCCCACCCTTTTCTTACTATACATTAACGATCTTTTGGAAAAAACTAAAAATCCTATATATAGCTTCGCTGATGACAGCACACTTGTTTCAACTTTTACTTTGGATGCTCGGACATCGGCTGCTAATGCACATCTCTATAGGCAGCAAGAGGTCTCACATCTCAACAAAGACCTGGAAGAAATTTTGTCTTGGGGTGACAGTAACCAAGTAGAATTTAACGCTAAAAAGACCCAGGCGGCAGTTTTTTCTAAAAAAGTTAATGTTGAAGAACCGGATATAGTTATGGCGGGACACTCAATTCCCTTGGCTTCATCAATTCATTTATTGGGCGTTAATCTGGATAGTCATATGTCTTGGCATGGCCACGTTGCGGCCATTGCTAGGGCAGCCTCGCAAAAGCTTGGAGTACTTTTGCGAACAAAGAACCTCTATACACCCCAACAACTTTTGATGCTCTATAAAGCCCAAATTCGACCATCACTGGAGTACTGTTCGCATATTTGGGGCTCTGCTCCTAAACATACCCTGAGATTGCTAGATTCCATTCAAAGAAGAGCCATTCGCTTGATCGGTGACCATAGTCTGACAAACAACCTGGAAAGCCTTGAACATCGAAGGCAGGTTGGCGACTTGAGTCTATTTTACAAATATTTTCATGGCAAGTGTTCAACTGAGGTTGCCCGCTTAATACCACCCAGAGCGGTGCATGGTAGAAATACACGACGAGCCACTGCAGCCCACCAGTACGTGGTTCAGCTTAGTGCCCCTCAAACGACACTGTTTCAAAATTCTTTCATCTGGAGAACGTCATCACTCTGGAACGACCTCCCTGAGATCGTCTTCCCCAACGAGTATAGTCTCCAAAGATTCAAGACCAACGTGAATCGTTTCCTGCGCACACGCATCGCTCCTAGAGCGCCATAAAGGATTTATCCTGTAGTGCTGTGCCTTATCATAAAAAAAAAAAAAAAAAAAAAAATTGAAGTTACCAAAAAAACCTAGAAGCGACAGAAATAGTTCAATACACAGTCAAAGTGCAAAACCATAAAAATATACCAAATATCATTGAACTACTGTCTTTCTTACACCAAAATATTAGGTACTTCCATTAGGCAAGATAAAAAATACAGGTTTAAAATTCCTTAGATATAAATCCTTAAAATTTGAGTTTTTAAACCAAACTAGATAAAGATAAGATAAGATAAAGATATGCGTAGGTAACCACACTATATTTATTAAGGTTCAAGGTTGTAAGAAGTTGCCCTACTAAAGAAAGTTAAAATTTAAACCGCATGAAATTTATTGCATAGTTTTTCAATATAAATATTAATCAAAAACGTAGACCAAGACGAAGGAAAGTTGAAAAAAATGAGAATTATACTGGGCGCTATTTTTTGGCAATGGTAATCTGTTGTCTTGGACAACAGGTTGTCACTATCTGCTGACGGTAGCTCTTTATGTGGAGGCACTAGGTCGTGGTCCATATACTTACACCTTTCCTTCGTCTTTGGTTTGTCTTGGGCGCCACCTGATTTAATCGAAGTCCAAACCAGGAAAAATATACCGTATATCAGTTCTATTGAGAAATCTATGCAATAAATAAAACCAAAGTTTTCCCACACAAACAATAAAGTTTTTATTGAATAAAAGGTTACTTAAGCAAAAAAGGGGTTTGTGCTAGGTTAATTTTATGATGTCAATTGTTTAAAATTTAGATAAGTTTGAATTATAAAATGAAAAGACAGCCTTTCCGGACGTAAGGATTTAGGATAAAATTTATGTATAACTTCGGGGAAGATTCTAGAATCTTTTAAATTTTTGATGGTGAATTGTTATAAAAGGGTTACCTTTATTAAGATGGCTTTACATTAAAAAGTTATAAATTAAATTTTAATTATTTAATTGAAACAAAATACTAATAATCTGAAATGGCTTATGGTGACGGAGAACATTAATTAAATTATAAAAATAGCATTTAGATCACTTTTATACCACTCTGTGTTTGATCAATCGATCAGGACTGCCCCATGTGGTTTTCTCTGGTTGGTCAGGTGGAAGTTGAAGGTAGCTCGTAGGCTTAGTTGAAGAACCTTAGGTTGTTAGGTGCGCCTTAATCCCATGTGATGTGTTAATCAATTATGTGGCTTAATCTACATAATTGCCGAACGGCAGGAAAAACGGCTAGTTTGCCGAAACCAGCAAAATACAAAACTCCTAAAAAAGATAGAAAGGAAAATTACCCACTGAATTCCCACAAACAACAAACCAAGAACAAAAGAAATTAAAGCAGCTTACCTCTAAAAGGGGGGTGAGATCTCGTGGTCTTTTTAAAAAAATGGCACAACGGCGACAGATCCGACCTTCTTCTCTGAAGGTATTTTCAGAAAGTAAAATGGAGACCGCAAGAACTCTGAAGTAAGACAACCCCCTTCTCTAGCAAAATCGGCTGCCAACTGAACATAAACCCATATATGTATTAGTACTATATGGCGCCTTGCCTATTTAACCAATGTAAACGTAGTGAAGCCGAGGTTCCTTGTTCCGTCAGGGTCATTTCGCGCAGTGCGCATGCGCGAGAACACGTTTGTTTTAATGAGAAAAAAATGAGGTTATCACATTTGACTTTGACAACTGGACCGAAATTTGTAAACAACATTAAAGTTCTTGATTTGTTTAAGATTTTGTATATTATTTCGATTGAGAAAAGAAAAAGAACGCAGGTAAACATATTAATAAAACTTTTATTAGATACTTTACAATTATTCTTAGAGTTTAACAAGTAAAATAATAGGTTTTTGTAGGATTCTTTGAAGTACATGCAATTTTCAGTAAAAATAGGTAGGTACCTAAGTATATCAACAGCAGCAAAGGAAAATAATCTTTAGGAAATGGACTACCTAGTTATTGTTCCCTCACGAAATTAACGTAGGTAAGTTAAAAGGAAGAAACATCCGGTCTAGGTACATACCTGTAGAACGATAAATCTTTGTTTAAGTTTTTACGCCTGTTTAAAATAATGTAAAATATTCTATTTTGCCTCGGCATCGTCACAAAATTATCACACTTCACACACACAATCAAAATTTGCAGAAAAGTAAAGATAAACAGTACACAAAAGCCTTTAATAATGCCAAATCAACTCGATGAAGCGAACTGTCAAACAAATTAACATTTGCTAAAGATTTCGAGGTTATGTCGAGTAAAAATGAGACGTTGTCACCTTCCAGTTATATGAAATTTTTAACGCGTTTTAGTTTAGAAATGGAAACAAATAATTTGAAAGCACTTGGAAGTACAGACTTAATGCTTATTTTACAATTTTTTAGCAAGAGTTTTGGTAATTTTATCATTGCTCTAATTTTCTAAGGCTCACTCTTCTGCCCTGTTCTAAAGAAATAAAAGTACATTTGGCAATACCCTTACGGCGCATGCGCACAAGTCGAAATGACCCTGGCTCTTCTATCTCTGTTGTTGCTTCAAGATATTCAGGGTAATAGCCATATAGTACTAATACATATATGCATAAACCCCAACAAAGGAAAATAAGAAGAAGAAGAGAACAGAGATACAACATAAAGGATCCGAACGATCAGAACGAACAAGAGTCCGGGCTTTTACCAGAACCTAAATTACATAAGGAAATAAATCAAATAATTCCAAACAACTTTGATTACGCTTAAAGTTGCCAAAAGTACAAGTGGGCGTTCTGCGCTTTCACGGGAACCAGAAACGCAGATATGTGATTCAACTTTACGCGGCGGTAGCTAGCGCCATCAACTCACAGAACAGCAAAAGTAGTGCGTTCGCCCCATATTTTGGCTAACGTTATGCAACCAAAGATGATACAACCTAATATCAATTTTTAACAGTAAATAAAAAGGAATGCACTTTGTGGAAACATATCTGTATAAATCCACACAAAATAAATAGTGGCAATTTTAAAATTGCTACACTATTTTTACCCCAATAACGAAAAAACTAAGCAACTCATTGCATTTTTTTTGAATTTTCTAATTTGTTGTATAGCTCACCAAACATGAACAATGGTCGTGAGCTATAGCCCCCCAAATGGGGTACCCTGAAGTTGGTTTTCTTTAATTCTCTACGCAAACTGTTTAGTGTAGAAACCTAAAATTCCGCCATTATAGTAAACTTCAAGTGCATTATCAAATGTCTAATCAAATTCAAAAATCTAAAGTCAAGATTTTTAAAATTTAGTGAGGGGCGTAACATTTGGGTGCGTTATGAGAACAAACTAGTCATAACCCTTTTGTGTATAAATTTGAAACCTCCTTCTGACTAAATTTGAAAACCTTGATATTTTTAAATAAGAAAAGGTATTCTTGGTCACTGTGATAGTAATCACCGATTTCGAGAAAAATAGATATGAAAATTACGCTGCATAAGAATAATGAATGACAATGTGACCAGTTCGAGAAAACTTAGGAAAACTTATTATTTTTGGCAGTATTTGCATTAAAATCGAATATTTGACGTAGTTTTGTTAAGAAGCGCAATTTTTAAATACATTTTTCTCAAAAACCGTAAAACCCAGCGCAAGAGCCAAAAGCATCTACCTTTTTTTATTGAAAATGATTAAGGTACATACTGAAAAAAACGTTACAAATTTACTATATGCAAAAAAAATCATGACTATAGTTTGTTCTTTGCTCCCGAATATTACGCCACTGACTAAATTTTAACAATTTTGAATTAGATTAAGTTTACTAAAATGTCAAGTTTCTACCCTGAACAGACTTGCATTTGATAATAACCAGTGCCACATACTCAAAAACACCCTGAACAGTTTGGTCGATAATTATAATACCCGGTATTTAACAAATTTTGTATACCATATTACGAACATTTCGAATTCAATTTCCCTCCCTTTTGTCGTATTAGTTCAACCAACGTACGTCATCCAATCACAAACTTTGAAAAACAACGAAACTTAACCTAACTCCAGATTTAACATTCGTTTAGAACGTCGTTTGCTGCAAAGCTTTAGTTAGGCAACAACGCCGGATCCCACCTTGCGATATACAGTGTAGTTTATACACAAGAAGATCTCGACTTGTGCAAATATTATCGATGGATCTCACGTTGCCAGATCTTTATAAAATAAATTTAACATGTAAATTCCTTACCCCTCTAGGATGATTCAAGTACTAGTGATGCTGGCAAAGCTATTTTTAGAATATATACTTTGAAATCGGTTCGATTTAAGGTGGATTTCGGGTTGTCCAATATCTATCCGGATCTCGACTTGGTCAAAACATGTATATATATGTATAAATGTTTTAGAATCATTGTTTTTGTTATTGTAAAATAGTAGAAAGTTTTAGATTAACATTAGTATAGTAGAGTAGAACAACCGAACATAGATACTCCCCTCTCCAAAACATTAGTAGGTAGCGGGCACCATCACTCGTCATGAAAAAGGTTACTTTTAATAAAAAGCTTAATAAGACCCAAAATTTATTTACATGGTGTTTTGCCTACTGATAGGCTAGAAAAAATAATTTTGATCTATATGTTTTATATAGCTATCGTTTCCAGGACGGAATAAAATATACAAAAAATATTTTAAGTCCCATCTTGATGAAAAGTCATAAAAATAAAATTTATGAGGAACGTTTAATTTGACTTTATTTTAAAATAAATTGACATAGGCTTTATTTCCTTTTCTTCTTAAAACCTTTGTAACTAAATAGACATTTGAATGTACGACCTTCTGTAACTGAAGTTCATAAAAAGCGCCTTAAATAGCTTCATCTCTTTCATCCTGAAGCAAGTGTGTTCTCGGAAATGTTGTTTTAGTTTCCTTAATTTGAAATATTTTATTTGACCAGTTTGGTGTATATCCTTTTTGAAAGGCCATGTTTAGTGATTTTGGCATTGTTACCTACAGCGAATTTCGGAGTATTAGAATCAAATATTTTTATATTGGTGTAAGCTGATTTTAGGACTTGGTTTTCTTTTTCTTTCGTTAATATTAATGGGTTTAAGGCTTGTTGTCGTATGTATCGTAGCATTATACTTGGCAACGATATCTCTTATAATATTTAACCACTTTTAATTTCCTTCCAAACTAAATTGCTTCCACATTCTATTTTTTAATGTTCTATTTACTCTCTCAACGATGCTAGCCTTAAGGCTAGAAAATGTACTAAAGTGATTGACTTTGCAGTTGTCCATTCATTTCCATATCCGATTGAATATTGTTTGGTGGTATCTTAACTTCTTCTAAAGTGTTCTTTATAGCCGAAGTTACATCCTGTGCACTCTTTCTTTTAGCGGGTTTAACCCAAACATATTTTGAAAAGCATTTATAACAACCAAAATGTAAGGATATCCTTTAATAAATTTTGCATACGGTTGCATTTAAACCAGATCAGCTTGCCATAAATCATTTATTCCTTTAATAATAACCCTTTTCCTTTGATAATTTGTTCTAGCAGGTTTATATAATTCATTGACAACCGCTTCCTTAGTGAGAGACATTACAATTAATCAACTGATTTATAAAAATAATTGCTCCAATAGCTTTTATACGTATCTTCCCATTTTTTAAGTTTTTGAGTTAAAATATAAAAACATTAATAAAATAATTCTTTATTTAACTTTTCAACGATACTGTAAAAAATAATGAATACTAGCAACAGTCTGCCTTTCTGATAAATGTAGTTCATAAATTTGTCAACCATTAAGAAAACTATTAACTATTTCTGCTTTAGTTGTATTTAAATTTTCAATATCCCTTCCAAAGCCTTTAATTTTAATTTTTTCTTTTGCATTGGAAAATTCTACTAATACAATATATATATTATAGAGAATTACAATCAATATATAAATTTTCAAATCGTAAACGATTGGGACCTTCAATTAAACTAATTACAACACTAGTTTTACCACAACCTGATGGACCAATAATGAAACCTCTATTGCTATTTCGCTCGAACAATTTTCCGTGTTTTCTAAATTTATTTGTTGAGGAATCATGATCCTTAATTATTATAGTGTAGGATTGTTTTTCAACTCTTATATTATATAAAAATTACTTAGTTCGCTGTCAACGTAAAACTAACCATTTTGTATTAAGACTTCAACTATATAATGTTCCAAACACGCATCAAACGTGTTATTCACAAACCAACCAACAAAAAAAGAGGATCTGGTTTACTAAACACTCTTATCAATAAATTATCATTTGAATTATACCTTCCTGGTTACAATTTTTGCAGGCCTGGAACCAAATTAGAAAAAAGATTGTCAAGAGGTGACAAGGGAATGAATTTAATAGTCGAGGCTTGTAAAGAGTACGACATCGCCTATTAACAATCAAACGATGTAAAAAGCAATCACATTGCTGATAAATTACAATCTGAGAAGGCTATAGCACGAGTCGGAACAAAGGACGCTAGTTTTGGAGAAAAAGTGGCTGCGTTAGGCATCAGTGGCACTATGAACGTTAAAAGAATGTTAGGTATGGGTCTAAAAAGAAAAAATACCAAAGGGTGATGAATAACATTATCTCGAGGCATTTCTCAAGCTAGAAAAGGAATTAAGGGGAATCAGTTTAAAAGTTTACATGATAGCATTAAAACAGCGGTAGGTCAATTAAGAAAAGTGTGAAGGTGAGAGCACCTAAGAGAAGAGTAAAACCCATTCCAAAAGTGGTGGATTTTCACTACTTATACTATTATTTGCGGGTTTTTCGGCTGTAGTTGCCCTTGGAGGAGAGGCTGCGGTTATTGCAAAGGTCGTGAATGATGCGAAATCTGCCAAAGAAAAATTAGAAGAGGAGTCTATATCAGTAGGACAAAAAGGAAGCGATATCTATCTGAAGCCATATAAAGCAAGATGTGGTTTGTGTTTTAAACCCTATTAAAAAAACCGCTAAAACATATACCTCTGTAAACTCTTGCCAATTATGAATTAATGAAATATATTAAATTTCTACAAATTCTCAGTTTTAGAGGTATATTTATGCGAAACAAGCTTCCTGAAAAATTAAAATAGATGACTATAATAGTAATGGGCTCATTGGACCGCCTACATAAAAACCTCCAGCTGAATTAATGAAATATCTTTTCAGCAATAAAAATAAAAATGTTACTAGTTACAACTAAAACCAGTATCAAACTTTAACACAACAAATAGTGTACAGTTATGTCTAAAATTTGTTTATAATAATACATGAAACACAATAAAAATGTATTCGTTGTTGAAATATTAACGCAGCATGTCCTACAGTTTTGTTATTAGCGATAATTCTGCAATATCAACGGCAGAATTTCACTCTTCCATATATCTAGCAGAAAATATAGACTATGTTATAGCACTTGTAAATTTTGAAACATTTATTGAAATTCCCAACATTGATGAAAGTAATAATCGTTTCCTTTGCGGTGAGACTGGTAAGTTTATAACAATTCCCCCCGGGAGCTATGGAAATCAAAATATCAACAAAGTACTACAAGTAGTGAAATGGGAAGAAAAACAAACTTCGGTTTATCTTCATTCTAATAATAATACGTTGCGTTCAGTAATTAAATGCTTCGATAATATTATTTTTAGAGAAGCATTTATAGGTGCATTGTTGGGATTTCAAAACCAAATACTGGATTCGGGACAATATCATATTTCTGAATGACGTGCAGAAATAATTAAAGTTAATTCAATAAATATCGACTGTAGTATCGCCGAAGGTTCAAACTTAAATGGTAATCCGGCCCACATAATACATCAATTTTTTCCAAGTGGGGCTTCTGGTTTTAAAATCATAGAATCACCCCAAAACGTTATATATTTCCTAGTAACAGCCAAGGTAATAGACAAAATTGTCATTAAAATATTAGAGCAAGAAGGAAAAACTGTTAATTTTAGAGAGAAGAACCCATAACACTAAGACTATATCTTAAAAAGTTAGATGGATTATGGTGATTACGTATAACAACAAGCAACAACGAATTAGTGGAAAGCTTAATAAGAAAAAAAACAGCCGTAATTTCCTCAGTAATCAAACTTTCAGAGACTAACATCTTTAAATCGCCAGTTTCTTATAAGTTTAGGTTTTAAAATTAAATAACATATGGACACCCTAAAAAATGTAAAACAAGCTGTTTTTATTGATAACTCAATCATACATTCAAAATATCATGGTTATGAACTTTATCTACCTACAAGATTGGGAAATTACGATGAGATTATAATTCCTGTTCACGAAATAGAAAAATATACACTTCCTTCTGAGAGCTTCTTTACATAGAAGGTAAATTACCAAAAGCTGACGGAACTGTTTCAAATACATTGAAGCTAATAAACAATGACATAGCTTTTCTTTTTAAAGACATCCGTTACCAAGTAAATGGTGTTACTATAGATTCAGTAAAAGATTATGGCTTTACATTAACAATAAAAGGATTTTTATCCTGTAATAAAAACGAGTGTAACAAATTAAAAAACGCTGGTTGGTTTCCTATCGAAACGTCACAGGTAGTTGACGCAACAACAGGATTATTTAATGTTCGCATTCCACTTAAATTTCTAATGGTTTTCTTCGAGGACTATAAAAAAAGTAATCTTAAACTCCAAAGAAGAACTGATCTTACTTCGAGACAATTGGTATAAAAATTCAACTGCTAATACTGTTGAAGAAATCCCAAAGATTGAACTTACGAAATTAACTTAAAATATACCACACATTTCTGTAGTGATCCCTCAAGAACTGGAGCTAACGAAAATTATTTATAAAAACACTAATTTAATAATTGCATTTAGAGGTTGGGAACTAATACAATATCCTGAATTACTGAAAACAAGTCGTCATAATTGTCCTGTCAAAACTTCAACCAAGTGAACACCCCTCGACATGTAGCAATATGTTTTTCAAAAGATTTGAGAGATAAAGCCGATTTAAAGATATTAAAATGGGTAATATAAATTTATTTTTAAATTTTAAAAGATATCCCTACAACTATCTTTATTTAGCCTTTTCTAAAAAAAAAATTGCATCAGTATACAGGGTGTCTGTAAAAGGTCTTTACAAAAACCTACCACAAATTCTTCAGACCAAAATTAGCCGATTTAAGTCCTACCTCGGTACAAAGTTGCTTAGTTTGGGCGCTAGACGGCGCTAAAGTGACAATTTTTAAATCGTTTTTCTGGATTAATTCAAAAACTGCTCATACTATTTTGCCGAAATTTGGTACGTTGGCATATCTTTATGGGGCAAAAAGGTCCATGTCACAATTCTGATTAAAATCAGTTCATGGGCGTAGAACCTGGGTTTTTTACTAATTGCTTTTTCAGATTTCTATGCCAATGGAAAAAGAGTGGGTTGGGCACAAAATTTAGATGAACCAACTCCATATGCTACAAAAAAGGTACTCTTGATAAGACTCGATTCCTCTGACGGTTTTCGTTAAATTTGCATTTTATTACGTAATTCGTAGTAGCTTTTACCACGTAGTACTGGGTTTTATAGAATTTTTCTGTTTTTGATTTCTACGCCAATGGATAAGAGGTTTAAGTTTAAAATTTAGGTTAAACCAACTTATTTACTAAAAAAAACCTCTTGAACAGTTTTCTTATCATCTGCTTTTTGTTCGCACGGTATTTTTCAGGTATATACAATATGACCTTACACCTCACAAACGATTGTTATTGTTGGTTATTATTAGTTTCATCTGACAGCATAAGATTATTGTCAAATTTGTAACATTTAATATTGTTGCTAACGTTCAATCATTTTATCTGCTTGCAATAATTATTAGAAAACTTTAATTGTCGTGAATTATCATGGCGGTGCAATACACTAATCCACTTCATAAACCATAACAAAATACCCTGTATACAGTGTCACCTAGTGTCACCATTAAACTCCGCACCATATGGAACTTTTTATTATTAATGAGGTTAGTTCAAATTGAATAACGGCAATCGTTTTTGCTTCAAATTAGACTAAAAATTATATGTTCAATTGTCACCATCTGTCATTCGATATTTGTCAAAAATTATATTTTTGTCAAGAAGTACTGAAAAATGGCATTGTTTAACCGAATTTCAAAAAATGCTATTAAAAAAAGTTGTTTCTAGTGTTATTTCAGGTCTATGTACAAAGTTTCAGATGTCTAGCGCAAAGTTGAATAAGTAAGTAATGAAGTAAGGCCGTATTTCTGAGGACTTATTTGCAATCGTAATTTCAAGCGTAATTGCTAATTTGCGGTTTTCACAATGGTCAAGTTAGCGGAACGAGAAAAAATTGAAATTCTATGCACGGTTGGGTTTGGTGATAGAACACGTACTGAAATAGAAACAGCTCAATTATTCAATGAAATACATTCTGATCATCCTTCCATATATCAAAAGGTGATAAGTAGAATAGAGGCTAAGTTTAGAGAATTCGGTCATGCTAGAGATTGTCCAAATCTGGTCGTCCTGCTCGGGCTAAAAATGAACAACTTGGCGTTTTGCTTTCCTGGGAAGGAAATCCATGTAATCCTCTGTCGCACATTGAGGCCAATTTACACATGCGAAAATCTGTTGTTCACCGAGCAGTTCAAAAGCATAAATATCACCCATACAAAGTTATTGTCCATAAATTATTTAACGATTCGACAACCGAAATAAGTTTAGTGAACGCATGCAAAATATGTGCAATCTAGATAATAATTTAGTAAAAAATATTATTTTTTCCGATGGAGCTACAAGGTAATATGAACACACAAAATTGTCGTTATTGGGCAATAGAAAATCCGCATTGGATGATGGAACCTTCAAAAAACAAATGTGTGGTGTGGGATAGTGCGCAGAAGAGTAATTGGTCCATTTTTCTTTGAACAGTCTTTAACTGCGCAAGTATATCTCAAATTTCTCCAACTTGAATTAATTCCAGCATTAGTGGCTTTATTTCCGAATCCATTTGACTTAGACTCCTCTGACGAAGAACTGATGGTGCTCCTCCGTGTTATGCTGCCACTGTGCGTACATTTCTTGATGAAACCTTTCCCAATCGATGGATAGGTTACCTCAGATCGAAAGTATTTGTTGACAGGCCAAACAATCTGCAGGAGTTGAAAGAGAAGATCCGAAAAAAAGTGCGTACCATAACTTCGGAAATGGTTGAAAACGTGCAGAGATAGTTTATTTGTCGCCTTGGATATTTTCCAGCCTTATATGGCGCACATTTTCAACATTTAATTTAATTTGCTGTATTGTTCTTTTTAACTAAACAGGTCTTACCCATTGATAAGTTCAATTATAATTTTCTCGATGACTATTGCATTTAGGTATAGGACCTGGTACATAAAACATACTTAGAATTCGATGCAAAATTCAAAAATTAAATAAAAAAGTAGATGTTTTAATTTGGAAAAATGAAATTGATGGTTGCAACTTATTTTTTGGGCTACCATGTATACACGAATTTACCATAAAAAAAAAACACATTAAGAAATAAAAATCGACGGGTCCGAGCGTTTTTCCAAAAAACGCACCGCTGAATTTTAAGTGAATTCAGACATTACTTCTGGGACTCACTGTATTAGAAAATTCTAATGGTTGAAGAAAACACATAAATAAAATTACTTGCTTTAATAGTAAAGTTTTCTTCTTGACCTTATGATTTAAATTTGTTTCTTGTTTATTGGGTTTTTAGGGCATTTATAAATAAATAAAGGTTTGGTTTAGGTTGACGTTTCGGTCCATTTGATTACGGTTTATTGTTTCTTTTGTTAACGGTAGTAAAATTTGCAATTTTTAATTAGGTTATTAAATTACTGTAAACTGTACTTAGATTATCAGTGTCGGTTCGAAAATTTAATGTATTTTTATTTTTTTTTAATATGGATCATTTCTTTTATATTTCGTTTTTTATTTCATGGTCTAAAATTGTTGTATTTGTATATATTTGTAAAAATTAGTTAATAATCACATTTTCCTGTAATTGTAGTTCTGAAGATGGTTTAATGTAATATAAACCGAAACGTCAACCTAAACCAAACCTTTATTTATTTATAAATGACCTAAAAACCCAATAAACAAGAAACAAAAAAAATTACTTGCTTTCTTATTCATAAACATTAGGTACCAAATACAGGGTTGGGAACGTATAATATGTTTTGTATAATATGTTTTATACGTAGCGTATAATACCGTATAATAGCAACAGTATAAAACTAACGTATTATACGATAAGTTGCACATCGTCTTTGCCTTTGACCATTTGAATAAAAAATAATATTATAAATAAGTTGTTGTGGTTATGGTTATACTATTTGTTTCTTCTTAGTTAAACAGGTAAGTTGAGGTAAGGTAAATTATAAACTACATATTACAATAATATCTATATCTAACTAAAAGTAAACATTAATTTAAAGGGAAACTATCCACTACCAACAAATCACTAAAATAATATAACAATGCTTACTCCATAATAATTACTTTTCTAGTAATAGAAATGTAGTGCCTTATACCTAATATTCACATGATTTGGCACTATCCTGCATTCTCAAGGAATAATACACCTTAACTAATTTCTCAGACCTTTCTGCACTTAACCTATTACGCAATTTGTTATGCACATACGACCAACTGCTAAAAATGCGTTCCAACTGTGCAGAAGAAGCAGGAATAGATATCAGTTTAATAGCAATACGACTTAAATTTGTACATTTTCTGGAAGCTAATTCCCAATAAAGATGTGGTTTTAAATTTAGGCCCTCCTTACTATTAAGTACTTCGAAAATTCCAGTATTGCTGCTAAATGTAACCAAGTCTTCTAACCCGTCAGCATCTAAATTTCCTAAAAGATAATCATTTACTAAATCTATTTGCTGTTCGTTAAGCTTATTTTCCCTATATGCTGGGTGTAAATAATTTGCGACCAAAAGTGGAACTTTTAAGGCATAGCTTTTTTTTTCTGAACATTTTTCTGCTTCTACAAACCCTGTTAGAAATTCTATACTTAGCCATGCTTCAGCTGCACATGCAATACTTGCAGTAGACGGCTGACATTTATTAATTAATAAACATATCGGGTCTAATAATGGAACAGCTTTGGTAACATTCTTGACAAGCTGTTGATCAAAAATTAACGCAGTTAAATGGGCTGTTAATGATTTTTAAGGGGTTTCTGAAATCACACGCTTAATGTACGGAAGGTTTTTTTAGAAGCATGAAAATAAATCCCTGTTTGAGCACCATCTAGTCTCGCAATGTGAACTAATTTTTGAGCACCCAAATCTTAAAATTTGTGCTTCCATATCAGGACCATTAAATTGTTTTAAAATGGATATAACTCGAGTAGCTAATTCAATGGGTAAAATATCTTTTGCCAATAGCTGACCCGTGTGAGAGTTACACGTCAGGTGTATTATATCAGTTAATCGACCCATCTTTATCATTTTAGCAGCTTTATCACTAACTACTGCAAAATTTTTTGTTGTCTGGTACATTTCTTCTGCTCAAGTTCTTGCGAATTCAATTATCTCTGCTAATTTTTGCCCTGTCTCCTTTTCTTCACCAAGGTCCCAGTTGTCCAGGAAAACTACTTTGCCTGTTGCAGAATGTAACAAAACCGTGACATTCTTCGTATTTGCATTTTCATTTTACCAGCCATCAATCAGCATAATTGAATCAGATTTAAATTTTATATCTTTCGTAAATTTATTTAAAATATAATCTAATATTTTTCCAGACAAGGCCTTTCTGGAAGAAATACGATAGCTTGGTGTTATGTGCTGCACAAAGTTGTGAAAATGTGTCGATTCAATTACGTTAAATGGTATTTTGCAACCAAAAAATAATTTCTCCAGTAGCTCATTTCCCTTACTAATGTCTTGAATAGACATCGTATCAACAAACGATGTCAGTGAATTAAAAGTCGGTGATCTAGATCTAGAAGAAGAACAAGTAGGTGTGAGTTCTTGGCTGGGAACTTTAAAATCATTATCACCAGCACCACCGTCAGCCTTGTCACTCTTGTCAGTAAAATCAAAATTTGTATTTTGCTCTGAGTCTAATAATAGCCCTCCATCTTCAGATTCTTGACCACAAATGCTGACAATGCTGTTGCTCTCAGTCTCAGTATCAGTCTCAGTCTCAGTTATAACACGACTTATTTTAGTAGCATGTTTTTGTTTAATTTGTTGTGACTTCGGGATTTTTGAAGCTACATTTTGCGTTCGTACTGAAGTATTACGGTTGGGGTGAAAGTTGCATACATTTCTGTGCATAGAGAGACGACTTGAACTTGTATTATGAATTTTCTTTTCACATACGGTGCACAGAGCTATAGTTTTTTTGTTTTCCTTTAATTTAACTCATCTATAAAAAAACTTGTAACTCAGTACTAGTCAGTACTCTCGGTGACAGTACTGACTGGTACTGACTCTCTCGGTAACTCAGAAAATCAAGCATTAAAGCATTAAACTAATAGTATGAAATTAAAATTAGAACACTACTATAACCTAAGCAACGAAGATAGATAATGAAATTTTTCTTCTTTCAACGTCCATTAATAGTATTAATACACTTCTCGCAATACTCAAAATTGGCAAAATGCTTAATTAAATTCACAGAAGTTAATAAAACAAAACAAGAACAATGTGTTATATTATGCTGTATAGGTACTCAATTACTCACCGCAGTCACCGCTCATTCACTCTCTCTGCAGTTCACAAATTTCACAATAACACACAGTTCACGAAATAACAACTTAACAAACTGATCCTGCTCAAGCAAGTTTAAGTTTCAATTTAAATTTTAAGGTTATGTTTATGACGTGACATGTGGTGCTATTACAAGTATAATACTGTATAATACGACCGTATTTTATCACGACGTATATTAGAAGTATGATACGTTTTATACGTCAGTATAATACATGTAACGTATAAAACCAATTATACGGAATAACTCCCAACCCTGACCAAATACTTCTTGAACAATTTCATTGAACACAAACTCTTTTACTTCATCTAAAATGCTTCATAATCCATTTCTTTTATTGTGTACAGGGAAGTTGTTAAGTCTGATGGAAGTACCGGGTGTCCCACTAAGAATGGCTGTCGGCCGTATCTCAGAAAGTGTTAGTCGTATGGCTTGCGAAAAAAAAATATATTAGGTAAAGTGGTCATGAGAAATTGCTGAAAATTATTTTCAAGTTTCTCAGACTGGCGCTAGAGGGCGCAACAGTAACGGTATATATGAATTACGAAGTTTTCTCAAAAGAGGCCTAGTTAAGGTATCCCTATAATAAGATTTTTGTATATTTCGAAGATTTATTAATAAAATTCACCTATAGAACGTGTTTGTCACTTTTCAAATAAAGTGGTGGGGGAAGGTTGAACATTATTTGTAATAAATGCTGATAACTTCGGTCTGACTTAACGTAATTTAGTAAACTTAGTTTTGTTAAAAATGGCTTTTCTCACTCTATATATCATCTTATGAACTACGGCAATATGTGTTTTATACTAGGCGCTAGGGGGCACTGTCTTACAACATCACAAACATTGCGCGTTTCCATAATTGTAAATATAATAGTATATTCAATTTTACCTGATTACAAGGGTGATTAAAAGTCTAAGAAGTCACCGAAAACCGCAAGTTAATATCTATTTTCAATCCGAAGATATCAACAACAATAATCATAATTACGGAACATTATGATTTTATTTTCAAGTTTGCCATTGTAAAGGTTTTTTTAAGAGTCAAATAGGCCTTGGAAAAACAATATATGAAGGTACGTATGTTTCAAGCAAATATATCGTTACAACAATAATTCTCAGTGGCGCCCTAAATGTTCAAAGTGTCGCCCATCGTTCTGTATACACGACTCCAATCTCTCCCTGGTTGATAATACTGCAGTTTCCACCTCTGCCATAGGGATACGGCGGCTGCTGTCCATTATCGTTTCTATCATGTATTCCCTTGTGGTGGGTCTGGTAACGAGAACAAGATCCTTCAATCTCCCCCATAGATAAAAATCTAGGAATGTTAAGTCAGGTGATCTAAAATAGAAATTACCACTTTCATTAACAGTATCACAATATACCCTATAATATTACCTGGCAGGCCACGGAAATATACTCCCTCTTCCTATCCACCTCGCAGGAAATGTGTCGTCAAGAAATTGATGAACGCTTGTCGCAAAATGTGCAGGACATCCATCGTGTTGGAAAACTATAGTTCTGCGAATATCCAAGGGCACATCTTCGAGAAGAATTGGGAGTTCGTAATTTCAAAAATGTAAATATCTTTGCCCAGCAAGCGACTCATTAAATACAAACGGTCCAATTATTCTGCCACCCAAAATGCCGCACCAGACGTTGACACTCCATCTTCCTTGATGCTGCACCTCCCACATCCAATGGGGATTATCCCGCGACCAATAATGCATATTATGGCGGCTTACTCCTCCATTACTATGGAAAGTAGCTTTCATCAGTCCACAAAATTCTGGAGAGGAGATTTCTATCTTCCAATATCATATTGAGCAACCAATAGTAATGATCCAATCTTTTATCATAACCTTGCGGGGTCAAAGCCTGGTGGAGCACAATACGGTAGGGATGTAGCCTAAAGAAAAACAAAATATTTAGTACATTGACTTGAAAACTATTAAGAGAAATATTGGCATTATTCTAAACTATTTAAGAGTTATAACATATAGATATAATTACTTACCTTTCTTCTAATATAATCCTATGCACAGTAGAGCGAGTAACGCCCAAGTCTCTAACAATTAATCTAATACTAATTTGTGGATTAAATTCCACATATGCCAAAACAATTACAATGTTTTCCTCGGTTCGACCTCGGCGGCGTCTGCAATATACAGGGCGACGAATACTTCCAGTAGTACAAAAACGACTAGCTGAACGATTAAACATTCTACTGTCGTATCGGCGCCTTTGAGGGTATTGTACTGCGTAAACCCGTTCAGCAATTGCTGCATTTCCCAAACATTCAAAATACACCGCAATGATGTCAACCGCTTCTTCAAGTAACAGAGGCATTTTGAAAATCAAATACGACACAACACTGTTGGCACGACAAAATTTTTGACGTAATAATGAAAGGTGACACGCGTGCACAGTTTCAATTCATATTTAGTTTTTACAAGGCTCATTTGACTCTTAAAAAAACCTTTACAATGGCAACTTGAAAATAAAATATAATGTTCCGTAGTTATGATTATTGTTGTTGATATCTCCGGATTAAAAATAGATATTAACTTGCGGTTGGCGCTGACTTCTTAGACTTGTAATCAGGTAAAATTGAATATACCATTATATTTACAAATATGGAAAAAACCCCCAGCACTTTATTTGAAAAGTGACGAGCGCGTTCCATAGGTGAATTTTATTAATAAATCTTCGAAATATACAAAAATGTTATTTTCGGGATACCTTAACTAGGCGACTTTTGAGGAAACTTCGTAATTCATATTTACCGTTACTGTTGCGCCCTCTAGCGCCAGTCTGAGAAACTTGAAAATAATTTTCAACAATTTCTTATGACAACTTTACCTCATATATTTTTTTTCCGCAAGTCATACGACTAACACTTTCTGAGATACGGCCGACAGCCATTCTTAGTGGGACACCCGGTACATTCATACTGTTGGCGTTTGCTTAGGCCAAACATAAATTGTTTACTGTATTTCCATAGGTTAATTGCTTGGGTCAAAATATGTCAGTTGTAATAAAATGCTTTTGTCACACAAAAATAAATCTATTTAATTCTGGTATGTCATTCACTCATCTTCAAATTTATGTAGTGTCATTATTACAACTTAGTCAGAGAACTACTTACTGCAATACATAGTACATCACTAATATTATATCACTAAACCAACAACTCTCTCTGAATACAATACTTTAGTCTTAAACTGTTGAGGCTTTATCGCAATTACAAGAGTTAATTGTACTTGAGTTGTGGTATACAGACTTCAGTATACAATACCGCGAACTTTCCAACTATTTTCACGGCCCGTGTGCCGTATATGAACTAAAACTGAGCTAAAATGCTGCGAGAAAAGTCCATGTGCTTTTTACAAAGAGTGCTGCGAGAGACCCTTCTTTACGGCTCGTGTGCCGTGAATCAACTAACCTCGCGTGAAGAGGCGCGAGGGAGCCTGCGGCGTGAGGAAGCCCGTATGTTTTTCACGAAGATTGCTGCTAAACCGATTTGTCAAAACATGCCAAGTCGCATGGGTGATTTTTTATCTCTTTTTCTCTCGTACGCAGTGCAACCTCCTGTCATACCGTTTTAACCAATCACGCACGTACAGGGTGTCCCATTTTCGACACTTTTATAGGGTATCTCCGTAATTGTTAGTGCTATCAAAAAAGTAATATGGGTCTCATGTGCTCTTTTTGGGTCAAACTTAAAATGGTGAAACAAAATTCGAAAATTTTCGCTCGCTTAAGAGACACGGGGGAAAATCAAAACATTGACAATTTTAAAATTACCCTATATTTTCTTAGTTAAAAGAGATACAGAAAAATGTTTTATACGGAAGTTTCTTTATAATGATTGTTGAATAATTTGCCCTTTTCAGAATCAGTATATGGGGTCAGGTAAAAAAGTTATCGTACCTAACCTCATTTTTTTTAAATAGAACACCCTATATATTTTAATCTAAAAAGATAGAATTTTAAATTCTCTTTTAAAATATATGACACACCATGGATGATATTGGTTTCCTATGCGATTTATTTGAACTTTATTACTTTAAACCACAGCACAGTAGGCCATGAAACAAAAGCTAATATTCGGGAAACAACTATGTTGATATTCTAGTTGTTATTAACACTTACGTCAATTTTATTTTTACTTTTTACTTTAAGTGGAAAAAACGAAGAAATGACGCAAAATTTATATTTTGTTCGCTATCCGGAAAGACGGCAACCATTTAAGGACATATTCCGACGACTGGAACATAATTTAAAAACATATGGCTCTTTTACGATGCCGAGATCAAAAACTTATAATAAAGAAAACAAGGAAAATGAAGAAATAAGCGTGTTAGGATTTGTCGAGGCCAATAATCAGGTAATATATCCTCCTGTGATAGCTTTGAATAGTACTAGCTCAACTTTTATTAAAGTGAAAACTTCTGTAGGCGCGTTTAGCACTTTTAGTAGGTATTGAATGAGACTGAGCCGTCAGATTCGGCTATGCACCGTTCATGATGCAGTCGGGGAAAAAAGCAAGATACAAAAATATGACCAAATACATAGTGTATTGGATCGATTCTTTTATTGTCTTGAATTTGAGATTTGCGGATGTTAGATTGTGAAAGGGTAATAGAGAACCTCGTCTTGGTGAGGTTTTTACTTCTGTCTTGTGGTCTTAATCACACATCCCAATTTTATTATTAGTTTTTTTATAATATTATTTAATAACTATTACATGTTGCGGTATTCATAATCGACATAATGAAAGACATTGGAACTCCACGAATCCCCACATGGTACGACCTGTTCGTCAACAAGGTCGATTTGGTGTAAATAAATATAAGTTGTTTGAGAACAACTTGATCAAAGAAGTCATAAGCCCTTGCAAAAATAAAACCATTACACGGAGGAGCTTTCGAACATTTGCGATGATTTCCGTTATGTTTTACCTTAATCTGAATCTTTTATTTCGTTTTAAAGTAATAAAGTTTAAATAATTCGCCTACGAAACCAATATCCTCCATGGTGTTACATATTTGAAAAGAGGATTTAAAATGCTATCTTTGTAGATTAAAATATATATTCCATTTAAAAAAAGGAGGTTAGGTCCAATAACTTTTTTACCTGACTCCGTATACTTATTTTGAAAACAACAGATTATGCAACAATCGTTATAAAGAAACTTCTGTATAAAACATTTTTTCTGTATCTCTTTTATCTATGAAAATATAGGGTAATTTTGAAATTGTCAATTTCTTGATTTTCCCCCGTATCTCTTAAGCGAGCAAAAATTTTCAAATTTTGATTTTACGATTATATGTTTGACCCAAAAAGAGCACATGACACCTATATTACTTTTTTGATAGCACTAACAATTACGGAGATACCATATAAAAGTGTCGAAAATGGGACACCCTGTACATCTAGTTGCCTTAGCAACGACCCTCTCTAAAATTGAATTTACGTCGGTCGTACTAGTCGTTTAAGAAATATATGTCGGTTTCAACCCATGCTTTTTTTCACGTACGCTGATTCCCGTTGTTTGATGAGCGGCCGCTCGTTTGTAGCTTGCCGCGAACGTAGAGAGGCCATCTTGGTTATTCTCGGAAGTTCGCTTACTTGCTCGCCTTTGGCACTTATTCTAAGAAATTACTATTGGCAGTTAAAAATACGTTTTTTATTTAGCCGAAACTAACGGACTTTTATTATTTGTGGTTTCCATGCACCGAAAATAATTTAGCAGGTGTTAAAATGCAACGTTGCCTTACTTTCTCTACTTTGCATTTATGCTTGCTTTTGTTTATTTAATTATGCAATCGGACAACTGAACCTTTCTTCAACATTCTCCTCCACTTTGAAGCAACCCTGCTTCAAACCAATTTTCAAACTTTAAACTTTATGCATGTGTAAGTATGTGACTTACATTTGTTTACAAAGATTATTGCACTACTAACATCACCAAAGACTGCATCGAGTGATATCCGAAAACTCACTGCGAGCGAAATACTTGAACTGCTCCTTGTGAGCGAAATACTTGACATGCTCCCTGCGAGCGAAATATTTGAAATGCTCCTTGCGAGCGAAATACTTGAAAACTCCTTGCGACATGAACATTTGACATGCTCCCTGTGAGCGAAATACATAAAACTTCCTGCGAGTTGAACACTTAAGATGCTCCCTGTGAGTGAGATACATGAAAACTTCCTACGTGTAGAACACAGATGCTCCCTGTGAGCGAAATACTTGAAAACTCCCTGCGAGTTGAACACTTGAGATGCTCCCTGTGAGCGAAATACATGAAAACTCCCTGCGAGTTGTACACTTGAGATGCTCCCTGTGAGCAAAATACATTAAACTTCCTGCGAGTTGAACACTTAAGAGTCCTGCTCACCTACTGTTATAATGATAAATAGGGGCACACTTTGGTAGTCAAACTAAAAGAAAAAATTAATATATCTTTTTGGGAATAGGTTAGGCTTTTTAAACCCTAGGGGTGAAAGTCAATTAAAATTAAAAAAAAAAAATTAAAAAATTGGAAAAAACAACTTTTTTAAAATATTTTTTTTAATCGTTACAAAAATAACTTTCTTCCCTGTGGAATATTTTTTCTGACAACTTTTCTTTCTGAAGTTTTTCAATATTAGTTTCGGTTTCTGATCCAAACTTATCCTTCTTTCAAGCTGAGTTTAGACCGTTTATTTTGATCAAATTATTTATATTTCCGCGGTTTTGTGATCGTTGGCAAGAGCGCTAGCGCTACGTAACTTGGTGAGTCAGTCGAGCGTTTGGAACCGGCCAATATTTTTATGCAAAGAGATTCTTTGGATATTATTGCGCTTTTTGGTTATCATAATCGTACAACGTACAAGTTTTTTGTGGAAAATTAAAATGGGACGTCGAAGAGTGTTAGAAAATCATGGAGTAAAAACGAAATTATGCTTATCAACGCATCGTAAAAGTCGACGAAGAGCTCAAAAAATTAAGTAAGTTGCAGAAGGTAATTTTCGTGTGTTTCACACGATAAAAAGCTTTTATAATTTTTTTAACCGTTTTATTATATATATATACACCTAGGACTTTCACTTTGTTTCAGAGAAGACAATATAAAGGAAATTTGCATTAATTCTGCCCGTGGGAGCGGAACAAGGTGTGTTTCAAAACAGTGTGAGACTTTTTTAAAATCTTACTAGGGGTCTGTAACTTACTTCTTTTTCCCTCTCCTGCTTTTTTAGTGATAAACAGAAGTCTCCGGAAGAATGGGTTACTTCGGAGAAGATGTCGTATTCCAGCGGTAGCAAAACTGGCGATATTTTGGAAAAGTAAATATTTTTGTTTTTATCATTACCAACAAAGGTCTTTGATTACCAACAACATTTGTTGAAATTACTTCAAATCAAACATATTCATTTACAGTTACATAAAGGTTGTCGAGTGGGGTACGAATAGGTATTTTCTGTCAGAAAAAATACCGCTGAAATATATTTTTAGTAAACATGCTGTAAATGTGTATATAGTTTTATTGGTCTCGTATTTGGCTGATGAATTCGGAACTAATCTAAATTTTTACGGAATTAAATTGCTTTGTTTTAGAAATGGCAACATTTAAGGGAATTGTATTAGTAACAAAAATTTTACAATACAAAAATCTACGGCAAAAGTATGTTATAAATACGTTCTTAAAAACAACGTAATTTTTAGCGATTTTAAATTCTGGATACCAAATTAAATCACTGTTTTCTACACTTAGAACTTATACCATTATTTACACATGGACTTTTGAAAATATTAATTTTATTGTATAACGGAGATATTGTATTTTGTCTTACTTTTGGACTCTTATATTAAATGAATTATTTTAATTAGATTAAAAAAAAAGCGAAATATACTACACATTTTTAGAGCGATTGATGATTATACTCCTCTAGTTGATAACAAATGCAATAAGGCCACAGAAAAAAATGAAGATCACAAGTCTAATTTTATAAGGTAAGTATCTCAGGTTATCTGTACAGTAAAAAGTTCATAGGATATTTACAGTTGCGCAAATTAGTAAGCAGTGGCATGTGATCGACATAAGTAAAGGTGAAACAAACAAAAAAATCATTGAAAAGCAGAGAAAATTAATGACATGTTAATTAATCGCAAGTGTGATAGTTTTAGGTCTGACGAATGTGAAGTTATTGACCGAAGAATATTTGACGTTAATCACTTATTTAAACAAATTTTAAATTCTGAAAGGCATGAACCATTTGATTGCTCCGTAGTCGATATGACTATTATTCGCGAAAACAGGCGTGGACTTCACAGCGAGTTTATTTTGCAGTGTCGAATGTGTCTCTGTATCAAAAAAATTACATCGGAAGCCACACCTGACAATGCTGAATTTAACGTAAATTCGCTGATGGTGTTGGGCTCCATATCAACAGGTATAGGTTACTCACAAGCTAGTGAACTAGCTGCTTGTCTAGATATGCCTCTGATGTCCTCAAGAACTTTTAGTGCTTATCACGAAAATGTAGCCGAACAAATAAGAGCGTCAGCCTGGAAAACCATGACAGAAGCTGCCGCTGAAAAAAGTGAGAAAGCAAGAGAAGCAGGCGAAGTTGACGAAAATGGAATTCCTTGCATTACTGTCGTTACGGATGGCGCTTGGGGAAAGCGATCGTATAATGTAAATTACGATGCCATGCCTGGTGTGGTATGCAAATTTAGACGTTGATTTAAAGGCTCCTAATCCAAAAATTTGTGTGTTGGTATTCGGCCAATTTTCTTAAAACAATAATCACTTTTACTTCAATAATCGAAGGTTGCCCTTTTAAAATTTTATTGTGTTTTTCTGAGCAGAAACCTCTCTTTAAAAGTTACATAAATCAAAAAAGTATTTTCTATTTCACCACTGAAAAAATAGTACGCAGTATGCAACTGGCAAATTATAAGGTGGCATTTATCAGTGTGAATTCTTTTAGGCTTGCATTATTGGCTACAATACTGGAAAACTATTGTTTCTTGGTGTTAGAAATAAATATTGCTCTTTATATTCCTGATATGAAAACAAGAAAAAAGACATTCCAGATCACAAGTGCTACAAGAATTATAGTGGTATATCAACTTCTATGGAAACCGACATAATAGCCGATGGTTTTAGAAAAAGTTTAGACTTGTATAATATAAAATACACTAAAATGGTAGGTGATGGAGATTCATCAGTATATAGAAATCTTTTACAAATTAAGCCGTACGGTAATGTCTTAGTCCAGAAAGTTGAGTGCAAGAACCATCTTTTACGAAATTTTGCAAAAAAGATACTAGAAATTTGTAGTAAGTATTTGTGTAACTCTCTAAAAGCAGCCTACGATATTAAGTAAATTTATAAAAAGAAATATAATAGGAAATTCAGTCTGCCATTTTTTTCAGATAAAAACCGCAGCAATTCCCGAAATTTACCTGTTCCGTTGGCATTGCGAAAAGAAGTTCTTAACAGATTTATGCGTCTACGAACAGCAATAACGAAGGCAACTGCCTACAGAATTGAAGATTACAATATGACAATTAATAAAAAAGTTGAATCTTTAAGAGGTGACATTTCGAACGCACCAAGTCATGTTTATGGCGAACATGCTAATTGTCATCAGATCAGATATTTTAAATGCGAGCCAAAGGAAACGGAAAAAAACTTAGTTCCTGCAATGCAAAATTGTGGCCTTTACGATGACATTATGATAGCGTTGCAAAGACTTTTGAATAATACCAGTAGCCTTATACTAAATATGGACAACAACCTTGCGGAACACTACAACAGCATGGTATGTAAATTTGTCGGCGGAAAAATAGTTGATTTTTCGCTTAAGGGTGGCTACCAAACTCGATGCGAAGCAGCAGCTGTAGCTTTTAATTCTAGGGGAAATTATTATAAAGTTATTAATGAAGATTTTTCTGGCGTCAGTCCGAGAGGTCATACAAAAAAATTTATTGAGAAGTCAAGAAAAAAGTTTCATTCAAATGTACGAAAACAATTGGTTTATACAAAAAAGGTCAAACGTATCAAAACCAAACGCTCCATTCCCGATAAAGATTATGGCCCCGACGCACACAATATTCCTTTGGATTTGACTATTGACACATATATCCAGAGAGCAAACAAGTTTATAGAAAAATTAAAAAAAGTCTGGAAGAAATAAAGGCGATTGATCAAATCCAAAGTGGGTACAAGAAAGAGCCATAAGAATTACGGCTTCAAATTTCGGACAGATTTGTAAAATGCGCCCCAAAACATCTCCAGTAAATGCAACAAAAAACTTGCTTTATGGCAACTTCTCTGGCACGACTGCAACAAGATACGGAAGCGAAAGTGAAATCCGTGCAATTACCAATTTCGAGGAGTCTGTTAATTTAAAAGTTTCGCAATGTGGCCTGTTCATCCACCCCGAGTACTATTATTTAGCCGCCAGTCCGGATGGTGTCATCGGTGATTAATTAATTGAAGTTAAATGTCCCTTTCTAATTTCAAAAATAACTCCTACTGAAGGAATTTTAGAAGTCAAGATCAAATTTGCCAAACTCATTGATGGTAAAATGCATCTAAATAGAAACCATAACTATTACTATCAAGTACAGGGCCAACTGGCCGTCTGTAACAAGATATCGTGCTATTTTGTTGTTTGGAGTCCTCACGGCATGTTGGTAGAGCAGGTAATAATTTGAAAATAAGAGTTTGACGCTTTCTTCGTTCTTTTATCTGATAAACCGTACAAGCGCTGGATTCCTTGTAGATGGTAATGTGTGCTTTTGAGGAAAGAGATAGAAGGATGCGTTCCACAAATCGGCTTGGTGTTTGACTCACTGACATATTTTTAATTGTTGCTTACTTTTTTTTTTTAGATTTTCAAGGACGAACACTTTCGGAAGGATAAGATGGTACCAAAACTCACGAATTTCTACAACATTTGTATGTTACCAGAACTAGTGGATCCATTATTCCCCAAAAGACTTCCGATAAGAGATATTACCCTTAAAACGATATAATTTTTAATGTGTTTTCTTCGTAAATAACAGTGACGTTGCAATTCGTAGCGTTCAAGTTTATAGGTAATGACGGCACAAAATCAGTCTTACAGTCGCAATTATCTGCAGATAACCCACATGGTATTGACAGTTGTATGTTTTTGTATCTCCGGGGTAGCAAAAAATTAGGGTCTGAGAGCGAGCGGCGTTGCAACCTCGCCGCATCGCTTTTGTGACGCGGTGTTAATCGTAAAAATCGAAGTGGATGCGATCAGCTGGTGATTACCGCCCTTAAGATGCTCCCTGTGAGCGAAATACTTGAAAACTTCCTGCGAGTGGTACACTTGAGATGCTCCCTGTGAGCGAAATACTTGAAAACTCCCTGCGAGTGGTACACTTGAGATGCTCCCTGTGAGCGAAATACATCAAACTCTCTGCAAGTTGAACACTTGAGATGCTCCCTGTGAGCAAAATACATGAAACTCCCTGCGAGTTGAACACTTAAGATGCTCCCTGTGAGCGAAATCCTTGAAAAACTTCCTGCGAGTGGTACACTTGAGATGCTCCCTGTGAGCGAAATACTTGAAAACTCCCTGCGAGTTGTACACATAGCGAGAACCTTGCGAGCTGCGCTTTGAAAGCTTCTTTAAGCTGAACAGGTTGAGGCCCTTGCCTCTCACCTCCCTCACTTACAATATGGAAGAAAAATTACTGACACTGGGTACTAATGCTGACACTGCACGTGCCTTGCAATGCGGAAACAAAGACGGGCGTTAAAAATGGAGAGGAAGAATTAATAGTAGTTAGATGTTCCATGAAGCGAAGTTGGGACCGATTCCGTGAAACCGGCTAACCAAAGGACAGAGCGATACTGCCAGAAAAATGGCACTCTTTTGTTTAGCCCCTGTGAGCGCATCCAGTGCAGAAAAAGATTATAGATTAAAACTTGTTAAGCGTTTCCACTTACACAATTGTTACATTCGCGCTGAAGACAAAGGGCCAACAAAAAAGGCAAAAAGATCATTGACTTTTTAAAGTTTCTAAAGGGACAAGGCCACTGCCCTAGTAACTTTTATGGCAAGCTACCACACCGAAACAGGCAGGAAACCTGGAATAATACACATCATCGTGTATGTACTCCGTTATGTTAAACGGCTCTAAAAACGTAAAAGGAAAAGAAAAACAGTTCTGAAAAATATTCAAAACATTCTAGTTTTGAACTACGTCCCTACTCACGTTTGATTCGTCATATAACAAAGGAGACACTTTGGCAATAGACCGAGTGACAATACTTGAGGCAGTTTTTAATTTTACGACTCTTACTTTTCCATCTTTACCAGGATATACTTCCATACTCGCGCTAATGGCCATTGTAAGGGAGGGACATTGTCTTTCCTTAATAGAACAGCATCGTTTGGAGTAATATTTTTTGTTGGTTGCAACCACTTTAGGCAATTTTGAAGTCTATTTAGATAATCCACCGATCACCGTTTCCAAAAGAATTGTTGAATTTTCGTATACTGTTGCCAAAGTTTTAGCCAATTGTCAGGTATATCAGACAAATCTTTCTTCGGACATGCGGTTACTATCAATCTATGTACATTTTTAGCGTGGCCGAGTTCCACGTATTCGTCAATAAATTTTTGATATTCCGTAAATAAATTTGGGTCACCCTGAAATCGTTTTTTCGCGATTTTATACGAGTCACCTAATTTTTTATACTCTCGTGGAGTTTTAAATGACATTTTTCAGTGGTACTTGTAAAAATGTCTTTCGGCGACTGATTGTCAGCTGATAGCAGAGGCTTCGAAAAAACCTCCTCCATTGTCCAAAATTGAGTCAATAGCGTATCTATTTCGTTTGTTTGCAAAAAAAACGAAACCTTGTTTTGTGCCAAGGCATTGTGGCCACTCGCCCCACGGACGTTCCTCTGGACGGGTACCTTTCCTGCGATCACCCATCCTAAAGTGTTACTTACAAGCCTATGCCTATTGTTACCTAAACTATAATGTCCGTCACTAACAATAGTATACATCTGCCCCCAATAACATATCGATCTCTGATGGAGAGTTAAAGGTGGGGTCAGCCAATTGATTGTAAAAAAATTCTGTGGTATGTCTAATGTGTCAATATTTATTGGAACTTTAGAAATTTGTATGTAATACTGTCTAAAATAATACATAATGACACCAAATATTTCTTATCTTGATATTTAGAATGTACGAAAACATTTGTCATTTTATTTGACATGAAATTTTGCTGTGAAATACTAGAAATGTTCAGACTATGTCTATATACATCGCATTGAATTTTATTTACCAATGATTGAGCCATAGACGAGCTTTGACTGCCGTTATCTAACAAAACTTTAGCTGAGATGAGCTCGCCGTTTTTACCAACTAGGTTTACTTGCGCGGTAGCTAATAACACATTTGACTGTCTTTGTGACAGTGCAGAGAGTGAAACCGTGTGACTTGGATTTATTTCAGTGCCATTACTTGAATTACCTTGTTCATTTGTACTTCATACTGTTTTATTTAAATTTAAATTTTGTGCGTTTGGCACTTTTACCTGAAAGTTCGAAACTCCACTCGTTGAGGGTATAGTAGGTCGAGTGTACGGCGCGTTTGTTGCCATAGGAGGCCGATTATTTTTCATGTATCTACCAATATTCTGTGTATTGTTGCCAAATCTGTTCGATTTTTGTGCATTGGCACTTTGCGCATTAGTCCGACTATCGTAAAAATTCGAGCTTCCCTGATTTGAATATACATTTGGCCGATTGTACGCCGTGCTTAAACTATCTGAATTGTGAGGATTGCACCCTGATTGGTTTTCACGTAAGTTTGATAGAAATCCGTCCTTGTGTAGCAATGTGTGGTGTGCCGAACCGCATTTCCTGCATCTATACTTTGAGTTGCATTTGGCCACTGGATGTACGCCAAAACAAGTATAACATGGTTGTTTTGTTTGTATCAATATACAGGGCATTCATTTCAAAACTAGCCACCCGGAATAACTTTTAAAATACTTGAAGAAGAATTTAACAAAAAAACACGTCAACTTAGATTTACTGGGGGACATCTTTTACATGTATTTGCGACTCTGTAGTTTCAACCCCTAAGGAGGGGCGAAAGGCACACAGAAAATTTCAAATGGTAAGGGGTATTGACTGATACTTCACTTGAAAGCCCTTTTCATTAGCAGTCTTTTGGCGCTTCATTCTTTAAAAGCGGATTATTTGTTTCCAAGTTATGTCCCTTTAAAATGTATAAATAAAAATTCGACATTTTAGTGAAAACTATTTAATATTAGCTTTAGAATGAACTCGTGCTTACCTACTTACTTCAACACGTGTTCAAAATGCCCACTTAAAACCGTTTCTGAAGTTCTGAGCCACCCCTAATGGGGGATGGGAATCACATTAAAATTTCAAATAGAAAGAGGTATTGAGTGATTATCAGTGTTTCAATCAGAAATTTTTTGGTCAAATTATACCCTTAGAACCTAAAAAAGCTAAATTTTCAACTTTTATAAGTTGTTAAAAAAGCAGCAAATTCCTTAATTGTAAACATTCAGATAAATACGTAAAAAACTTAAAGGTGTTTGATAACAAATGTTACTTTTGCCACATTTTAAAACGATTTAGTTTTGAACTTGATTTCGTTGTGTATTGACCATCGAATTTCGACGACAATGGTTTAGTCGTTAGAAAAGAGAATTGACCTAATTTAAATTTACGGGGAAGAACAGCGCTGTGCACGTAGAACAGCCCGGGTGTTTAATCAAAGGTATCCAGACAAAAATGTTGGGCACCAATATGTATTAAATTTGATTAATAAATTTCAAGAAACTGGAAGTGTACGCAATAAAATTGTGAAGAACCCTAGAGTCTTAAATGAAGCCGCACAAGTAGAAATTTTAGGTCAGTTTGCCATAGATCCCCAAACATCCATACCGAAAGTCTCAAGATTAACAAACGTTTCAGTCAGCTCTGTGCATAAAGCCTTACGATTCAACAAATACTTCCCTTACAAAATACTTTTACAACAGTTAGGGGAGGATGACTATGACAGAAGAATGGAATTTTGTGAATTAATGAGTAAAAGGGCAAATGCGGATCATAATTAAATTAAAAACATTTGCTTTAGTGACGAGTCAACTTTCTTTTTAACTGGGTTTGTTAATAAACACAATTGCAGATATTGGGACAATAAAAACCCACATGTTTTTCGTGAGGTGCATACACAATTTCCTCAGAAAATAAATGTATGGGCCGGTATTCTTGGAAATAAAATTATTGGTCCTATATTTATGGAAGAAAATTTAACCGGTGAACTGTATTTAAATGTATTAGAAAATGTGATAGATCCTCTTATAAATGACTCTCTGGAAAATGAAATTGATAAAGATGGAAATTTATTACTAGATGAAGAAAATTTAGCCCCTCCACATTATGCTATCTATGCCTGTGCGAAATTGGCTTAATGACAGATTTCCAGGCAAATAGATTGGAAGAAGGGGCGCTATAGAATGGCCAGCGAGATCACCAGACTTAACGCTCCTTGACTTTTTCTTATGGGGACATCTAAAGACAATAGTATACAAAACTCAACCAGAAAATATTCCTGATCTCAGGCGTAGAATAGGGGAGACCTGTGAACAGATTACCCAAGAGACATTTCAAAACGTGCGTGAGGAGTTCGAGCAGCGGCTTTACGATTGCCTTGCCAATAATGGTGGGCATTTTGAACATCTGTTAAAATAAGTAAGTAAAATTTTACTGAAATATGAAGGTTAACTTTTTAAATTTTAAAAGGGCATAACTTGGAAACAAATAATCCGCTTTTAAAAAATGAAGCACCAAAAGACTGCTAATGAAAAGTGCTTTCAAGTGAAGTATCACTCAATACCTCCTACCATTTGAAATTTTTTATGTGCCTTTCGCCCCTCCTTAGTGGTTGAAACTACAGAGTCGCAAATGCATGTAAAACATGTCCCCCAGTAAATCTAAGTTGACGTGTTTTTTTGTTAAATTCTTCTTCAAGTATTTTAAAAGTTATGCCGGGTGGCTAGTTTTGAAATGGAAGCCCTACTGTATGTTTTTCATGAGCCGAAAGCTTAAAGAAGTCTTCGCATGCATGAAGTCTGTGCTCTGTAACACCACAAATTGCGCAAGTAGAAGCCCGATTGTTCTTATTACTACTCCTTTGTGGAAGTTTTACATTTTGCTTTGTCCCGCTGAACTATATGTCGTTCTAAAAATTAAAAGAAATCATCCAACTGCGGTAGTTCGTCCAAATCTCTATCCAACTCAAACGCTTTTTTTGTAGAAAATTCTAATTTGTTTTCCATTATATAAATTAACAAGTACTCGAAAATTTGAGTCTGCGACAAAGTTAACTTCTTGAACGATTCGATTGGTTTTCTCTGATTTGCGATAAATTCTCGTAAATTTACAAAACTGGCCTTAGTCCACACAGGCGTTTCAAGAATGTTATTCAAATAACAGTTAACAACGTTACATTCTCATATCTTTTCTTCAGAATATTAAAAGCAATTTTTTCACAGATTTAAAATACATTAACTTTTGCACATCTGACAGAGTTGCATTATCAACTATTAGTGCAGTAAATATTTCAGAAAACAAGCGCCAATCTGATATCGCTCCATCGAAAGGTGGAATTTTTAAATCTGGCAGCTTCACTCCAGACGTTATGTTGGAACTGACAACATTTCTTGCACCTTGTTGCGAATTGCTATCTACAGCCCCTGATTTACATTTCGAACCTAAATCTTTTATTTCCCATAACATCATACAGTATCTATTCTCAATTTTACTCCTATCTGAATCATCTGGATCCAAATCCTCGATCTTGTCTTGAATCTCACAATATTTTTTAAATGCTTAAAAATTCTTCAGAAAAATCGATTTCGGGCATATAAACCCAAGTTTATAAACACATTAAAAGAACGCGATTTTGATATCCGACTTGATTTTTCGTTTTGGTATCAGGGACAATATGAAGAGAATATTATTTTTCCATACAAGATATTATGGACAGATGAAGCCACTTTCTCTTCGAATGGTACCGTGAGCTCACAAAATTGCCGATGGTGGTCCCAAGAAAATCCTAACTTCACAATTGAATGTCGCGACCAGTATCATTTTAAAACCAATGTTTGGTGTGGAATTTTGAAAGATGAGCTTATTGGACCATACTTCTTTAGAGTAAACTTAACTGGTGAAAGGTAACTGAATTTTCTTGATAACGAGATTACCGAAGTTTTGGATAACATGCCCTTACACCATAGACATAACTTATGGTATCAGCTTGATGGTGCACCCATACATCAAACTGTAGCAGTGAAAGAACGCATAAACCAATTATTTCAAAACAGAGTTATAGGGCGTGATAGAGAATGTCACTGGCCACCCAGGTCGCCTGACATAACCCCACTAGACTTTTTTCTGTGGGGTTATCTTAAGCAGAAAGTTTATAAGAATCGACCGTTTAGAAATATCGACCATTTGGAACAAACGATAAGACAGTGTTGTGCCGATATAAGACCAAGCTTTTTACAAAATGCTGTCAAAGACGTTTATAGACGGACGGGTGTTTGTATAGAGCGAGAAGGACGTCACACTGAAATGTGAAATTTATATTGCTTTTGTGTTACCTATTTAAAATGATTAAAGTTCCTTTTTGTTCCTTTTAATAATAATGATAGTTTTAAGTATAAAATAAAATTTTTATCAAATATTTAGATGTATTTGTCATTTGAAAAACGAAACATCTGACGTCTATCTGTTAAAATTTTTAAATTAGGATAACTTTGCACCACCTGTGTCAAATTTTTTTGCCTCTAATTTTAAATTTCGAAAAAAAAATGGCATTCCAGTAAAAAAAAGCTCATACAAACTAAATAAAATATTGAGTATGGTATAAGCAAATAGTTTAATATCCATTAAGCGAACTTACATTAAATAAAAAAAAAAGTTAATTAGAAAAAATGGCAAAAAAATCAACTTTGAGCTAGAAAACTGAAACTTTGTATTTAGGCCAAGAATTGTACTAGAAACAACTTTTTCTAATAAAATTTTTTGAAATTCGGTAAAACAATGCCATTTTTCAGCATTTTTTGATTAAAATGTAATTTTTGACAGATACCGAATGACAGATGGTGACATTTGATTATATAATTTTTAGTCTAATTTGAAGCAAAAACGATTGCCCAAATTTAATTTTAACTAACCTCATTAATAAAAAAAAGTTCTATATGGTGCGGACTTTAATGGTGACACTGTATAGATTCGTCAATGTGAACAAGTTTTGTTCTTTAAAAGAGTTACGACAAGACTCCAGCCTGCGCAGACCACAGAGACTACGAATTGCTCTTTTTTGAATTTGAAAAGTGCTGTCGGCATTTGAGGAACAACCCCAAAATTCAATTCCGTACTGCAGAATTAAATAAAAATATGCATAGTACGCCGTTCTAGCGAGGTTAAATCCAAAATTGTTTTTTATAGTAGAAATTGCGTAAACAGCAGAGCTCAGTTTTTTATTTATATGTACAATATGCGACTTCCAATCCAAATTTTGATCTATAAATACTCGCGTGCGTGACTGAGTTGATAAGCCCATTATCTGTATTTAGATCTAGTAATCCTATTTTTTTATTGGGTTGAATTACGAGGTTAACTGTTTTTTCTGAATTTAGTATAAGTTTATTTGCAGTGAACCAGTCAGTGATTTTTTTAATTTTTACAATGGCTTCGTTTTTGAGTTCGTCGATCGACGGTGAATATATCAGCAGACTGGTATCATCTGCATACAATGAAAAGTTTATTGTGGGAAAATTTGCTACTAGATCATTGATATAAAGTAGAAAAAGTGTTGGTGCAAGAATGGAGCCCTGCGGGACGCCTCTTGATAGAGTACTCGCATTCGAAATTTGTTTGGCCACGATATTCGCACGCACAGTTGGGATCTCGACCACTAGCTTACGATTTTTAAGGTTCGACGAGAACCAGTCATTAGCGGAGCCTCTAATGCCATAATAAGAAAGTTTATTAAGTAAAATATCGAAATCCACGCAGTCAAAAGCCTTAGACAGATCGCATAGGATTACCAATGGAATGTTTTTACTTTCTAAAATTTGGTTTATGCTATTGACTAGTTTAAATAGAGCTTCGTTGGTACTTCTATTTTTACGAAACCCATACTGGGAATCAGTAAGAATCTTTTTGACCGACATACAATGAGTAAGTTGGTCATTTACAGTGGATTCTAATACTTTTGAGATGGCCGGTATCAATGAAATGGGTCTATAGTTTGATACGACAGTTTCATCACCCTTCTTAAAAAGGGGCTTCACAATACTAGTTTTATACTGATCAGGAAAAACTCCACTACTAATAGAGAGATTTATTAAAAAGGTTAGTGGTGATTGCAGATGTTCTATGTTTTCCTTTATTATTGTAATAGGTACCTCATCGACACCAACAGACTTTTTAGGTTTCAGCTTTTTAACTATTGAAATGACATGGCCTTCCGTAACTGGTTTAAAAAAGAAGGAGTCTTTAAAACTGAGGCCCATTTGATGAAGATAGAAATCAGATGACTCATTGCTCTTTAGACTCTGTGTTAGGGTATCTGTATTGTGAACAAAGTAATTCCGATATTCATCTGCAACGAGTTCTGGTGAGCAGATTAAGTTATCGTCTTTATTTTTGATTGAAATATTTGTTATACTCTTAGTATTTTTGTTTTGAAGTTTATTGTTAAGAATTTCCTAAGTAGCTCTAATTTTATTATCGGAGTGAACTATTTTATTTGTTGCGTATGTAAGTCTGGCTGTAGCCATTACTTTATTTAAAATTTGACAGTAGTTTTTTACATAAGTAATAAAAGCCTGATCAGTTGAAAACTTTTTTAAATACAAAAGGCATCTCTTATTTTTGCAAGCAGTTATAATTCCCTTGGTAATCCATCGTGCTGTAAGTGGGTCCCTCGAAATGTTTGTGAGTGTTTTTTTAAATGCACCAGTATAACAGCTATTAAAATATTGGTAAAAAATATCGAATGCAACATTAATATTGGTCGCCAAATAAAGGCTCGACCAATCAACTCTTGATATGAGTCCCTTAAATTTATTTTTAGATTTTTTGTTGAAATTTATTTTTTCTTCATATATAAGGTGCAGAAGATTTCAAAAGGAAATCATTGAGAATTATAATTATGACATTGTGGTCAGATAATCCGTTATCTATGTTATGGTTGCTACTAACAAAGCTCGCCAATACGTTGCCGTGGAGGTCAAGGGAGTCAAGCCACAAATTTGGCGAAATGGAGTTAAGTACACAAAAGCATTTTAAATCCATCCAAAAAGCCGTGGTTAATGAATTTAGGCCACAAAATTCTCTAATTTAAAGTATTTTGTATTTTGCCAACAGATACAAACGCATACATTAAAGCAGTCAATGACAACAAGCCGCAAATGTCTCTTGCCACTCAAATAATTTCTTACTTTTTCTTACTAGTCAACAGATCCAAGTGGCTTATACGCTGTTGATCACTGTGACTTCCTAACATTTCACACGCTATTTGTGGCCATTCGCGCGCATCGACTCGCATTTGTCCCAGTGTTGTCTCGCTCTAACTCAGCAAGAGACAGAGTAAGAACTAGCAAAGTTTGGCAAGTCGTGTTGTTCACACCTGAGTCATTTATTCTAACGTTTTGATGGCGATCTATTATTGTTTTCATCTGTTTTCCTACAGGTAAATGGTTGGATTTTCGCCGTGTTTTAGTATATTGAGTGAGATAAATAATAATAGCCTAATAACATTTACTAGCTCAAAGTGAACATAGTGGAAGTATAAGTTATTATAGTACCTATATACCGATCACGTGAGGGTAGCAAGGCCTATTAAATTAAAATGGGTAGTCGAAGCAGGAAGATTTTGAACATGGTTATAGGAGAGAATAATAGTAAGTTACACATTTTTTTTTTAGATTGAAGATAGCTTTTATACCTAGACTTGATTAAATATACATGGGTCAGTCTCAAATAAGTCCTTCCTTTTAAGGAAAATATTTTTGAAAATAGATAGTTGAATAACTTTAATATTTTGCAGAATTCGTTGAATATACTTGTTTCGAAGAAGGAATTAAGTATCAGCAGTGCACTTTTTCCAATATTTAGCAATTTATAACTAATTTCTGAAAGTAACATAATGTGACTTTGTCACATATGTTACTTTCTCCTAAATTAGGGATGTATCACATAAATATCAATAATTTGAAGTAAGAATATTATACAAAATACTTTATTACAGTAAAAATAATAAAATTAACATAAAAATAATTGGTAAGACCTAATCAAAACAAGAAAAAAATTAAAGGTAACTCAAGTGACATTGGTAACTTATGTGACTAATGATTTAGAAATTATAACTTCGTTTAATCTGTTGCCAATCTTCTTCCTTAAAGACAATAATACGGTCGGTAGCATGCGTCGGCTTATCAAGATTTTTAAATTTTATGTCTTCTATTTTATACCAGAGTTTGTCTTCTTTATTTGGCCATATAAATTTGTTATCCCCAATTTTTTTTAAACAGTTCACTTGATATGAAGGTGGTTCTTCAGTGGTATCAATTTGGGTGATAATACCTGGATATAAAATCTCGTCATATGAAGTAATAACCCAATTGCCGATTTTAACTTCGTCATCATTATTAATCTTGGACTGTTGCGAATTTTCTTTGGACAAAAGAGTCACCGTTTTCATGCCATAACAATCATCAACAACGGGTAATTTTTTACAAAAGCATGAGTAATCTCTTATGAAAATAGTGTCCTGTTTTTCCAAAGAAACAACCTGGTGTGATTTCATAATCCCAGGAACTTTTTTAACTAAGACGCCTTCTTTTTCTTTGTCCATTAGTGTAATATTATTTTCCGCGATTAAATACATTTTTATTGTAGACAGTTTTTGGACTTTGTCAATTAATGACTTTGCGTCAGTTATGTCATTGCCTTTAGCGACCAGATTATCGCTAATTCTTTTTATTCCTGCACCCAGTCCATCTGGTGCCCCTTTCCCATGCGATGCTTCCGAGTAGTTCCAAGAACCATACTTAAAGCCAATTTTGTGAAAAAAGGTTTTAAAAAAGTACAAGTTATCTTTATTTTTGTACTGAGATGCTGGACCGTCGCTAAAGAAGTGGACCGTTTCAATATTTTTTTCTCGAAGCTCATCTAAAATTGGCTTGAGATGAGCCCATATAGCTGCTGGATCGTGCCTTCTGGAATCCGAAATAGTACAGTATGCCTTATGTGTAGCGTTTTCTAAATACACTATAACCGTGTGAAGAGAAACTTGTTTGTGGGACGCTCCAAAATGCATAGACTGAATCTCTGAACTTAGTTTACAACTATAATTTTCAGAAAAGTCCATATGGATAGCTGCTTCATCATAGCATAACTCGTTTTTACATATTGTGCTTTGTTTATATTGGTGCCGGTGACGATACACATGGGGACAAAATTGAAGTTTAAATTCTAAATTAAATATCGTAGTTAACTCTGAAAGATTTCCCTCCTTTATTACCTTTACAGTTTTTGAAAGTTGTACTGTTTTCTCATTTTTTTGGATTTCACTTTTTTCAATTTGCCATTCCATCCACTTCACTGTCTTGTCTAAATCAATAGCTTTAGTAATCACCTTTTTATCCTTACAAGTCTTGCACTGATTGGTCATACATTGTAAAGACTCTTCGGTACAGTTTACCAAACTACATAGGCCTTCAAGATTGTTAGAATTTATCATCCTCTCACGATGTAACGTATTCAGTTTCATTTGCAGATTGTCATGCTTTTTGCAAAGGCACGTATCCCTATCGGACAATTTGGCGCGTACTACCCAGAATGGACGTAGTCTACAAAATGATGCAAAGCTAATTTGTGTTTTTGTTTCTTGAAGAAATTTTTCATGTAGGATCTTCAAATTTTCAACAAGCAATCTTTTTTGTTTCTTTACACCTCTGAATGTTATCGTCTGTTTTTTCCCCGGTGTTTGGACGCTATTATCGTCTCTAACGAAAAACTGTTTTATTTCTAACTGTAATTTCCTAAATCTTCTTCATCCTGTCATATTTTTTTTCGGATCAGCCCAAACTCCAAGTTTCTTTCTAGCGAGTTTCTGTAACTTATACTTCTTAATACATGGCGTGTCAAGAATATTGGCAATTTTTTGTTTAAACCTTTCATTATTAGAATTTTGGTAGGAGCTTTGCAGTTCGTGCACAACGCTGCTATGAAACAAGAGATTTCTATTAACTGTCTTAGGAAGCGGCGGTGTAGCTGCTAGTTCAGTATTTAATTTACTCAAAGGAGAATTCGAAGTTGAAACATTAATTTTAATGTTTTTCTGTCTCAGTCGATGTAATTTGGTTTTATATTTAGAAACTTTTGTTTTAGCCTTTACAAGATCCTTTTCTAATATCTTAATACGCCGATAAGCTGAACTTCTATCTTTTCTGACCTTTTTTCTTCCCCTTAAAACATTGGCTGGTTGTGCCTCATTATTTAATGGTGGCGGTGTATTTGGTGGAGTAATTGCCAAAGTTCTTTCAAGTACCTGCCGTTGCTGCTTTCTTCTCTGACGACTCTTTCTTTGCCGTTCTTTCCATTCTTTGCGTTTTTGCCTTTGTTCCCTTTCAGATAAATCACTAATATATTTATCGATTTTTAAGTCTCTCCGCTTTTGAGCGGTTTCTCTCATTTTCTTGAGATACTTGGCACGTTTTTCTGGATCAGCATTTACCCGCTCCCTGTACCGTTTTTGCTTTTTGGCAGGTGTGAGTGCCATTTTCTGCAATAAAATATTGCTTTTTAATTAAACTGGAACACAAGAAATGATTTGTTGTCACAAAAGTTATTACGGTCACATAAGTTACCATTCGACCGGTAACGTATGTGACGGTAACTTATGTGACAAATCTGCATTTTTCATGTTGCTACTTTAATCTTACATAAGCTGGCAACGTTTAAGATTCTCCTGCCAGAAGCATGAAGTTTGTAGGTTAGGTTTACTACGATGAAGTTTAGATAACTTATATAATTTGTTAATTATTATAGTAACATATGTGACTAATAATAAACATACTTACCCGTTTTCGAAGATAAAACCTTATTTTTCTAATATTACAATCTAAATAATCAAAATTTGTCAGCTGAACCGGTTTACACACTGTCTTCGGTTGTCTTGGAGAAAACACCTAACTGGACCAGTGTTGTCATTTCTCATCGAATTAAAATTAAAGTTAGAGTAACTTATGTGACTTAAATTGTGGTTACAGCGATTTAACCTTTTTTAATAGGTAACATTTTGACATAAAAAATAAAACTGCTATACAAAAACGAAGAAACATACTGCCTATTTTAAATTGATAAATTATATTTATTAATTTTTAAATACTTATTGCCTAAAATTGTATCGCTAGTTATGACGGCGAGTTGGTTACATGTAACTTATGTGACATTTTCATAGGTTTTCAAACTTAAAAAAAAAACTGCAGATTTTTTTTTTATTATAATTAAGTTTCTGACATCCTTTAATAATTAACTAACGTATAACGAAAAATCACGATATTTGAACATACATTTTTGAAATAATAAATGAATACGCCAAAGGAAGGACTTATTTGAGAATTAACCACATATTCTCATAATCTCATACAATTTAAAGCTCAAAAAATATTTCCTTACAAAATCTGTGATAGTATTATGGTGTGTTCGTGTGTACAAGTTAATGGCACTAATTGAAACCAAATGGCCAGTTACAAAATCTAATCTTGCCTGCATTCATTCAGCTAATTAATTAATATATTATTCTTCTGAAAATCGGCCATATTGTACTTATGACTATTTTACCGACCTCCATACAGTTATGGTTTTAATTAATGTACTAAATAACCACTACTTTAGAGTTTTTGCGCCAGGATAATAGGAATTACACGTTAATCTAAACATGTCTTGTACAGATGCTGTTCAGTATACCGTACGACCCCAATGTTTAGAGTTTGTGCCGAATGTACCAAACTTGGATGAAAATGATGGACAAGCCGAGTACACAGATCTTAAGAATGTCACTCCAAGCACACACTTTGGAGGTAATATCATATTTTCGTATGTTGGCTATAAATACTCAGGTACCTAATTACTTATTATTATTGGGTGTTTTAATGTAAAACAAAATGCAAATACAAAAACAATCTATGGGCATTGTTGTAGCTGTATTAGTTTATTTCTTTTAACAGAATATGAGGAGAATGATGTGCAAGCTGGATATGCAGAATTCGAGCAGAACATGCAAGATCCTGATGAGATCACCATACAAACCAAATGTGCAAAGCTCCAGATTGTCACTCCAAGCACACACTCTGTAGGTGAGGAATTTTATTCTTTAGCTATCATACTTCGCTTGAACAACAAGCATAATTATAGACTAATACCTACAGAAATTATTACGTGTGAATATGGATAATATGAAAATCTTGTCATTCTAAATAGATACTAGTCCAAGTATGATGAAAATAAATAGGCTGGATGTATTTGTTTTAGAAAACTTTCATAAATTATATTGTGTATTGTTATAACACTTGCATGGCAATTGACGGGTGATCAGAGAAGCATTCTGTTATTAAGATTTATCTTGGTAGTTTAAATTAACTAACTACTTTTTTTGTTTTACAGACTCTAGCGGAAACCTGGCCCCACCGTTTCTAGATTCATATGAGTCGGTCCAGCAGGAATGTGCAGAACAACTCCGCCTTAATGTTTCAGGAATATCTACGCCAGCAATATCGGACAGCGATGACAATGTTTATTTCGCGAAAACTTCTTCTGAAATATCGGAGGGCGACGATAACAATAATCCTGTACCATCCACCGCCACTGTTTCAAATCAGACTACAGGTAGTTTAAGTAGAAAACGCAAGCGAAATCCGAAAAATTGGAAGCGGAATTCACAAAAGATATTGCGAATGGCAGGAAAGGAATACCAAACCAGATCCGGAAAACAAATTCGAGCAAGGACTGTTAGAGAAGTTAACTGTAAGTGCCATTACAAGTGCACATCCAAAATAGAAACACCACAGCGGAAGCAAATGTTGGCCGACTATCTGAGTCTAGATTCAGAGAGAGCAAGATGGGCCTTCATTGGTAACAGTGTAAATCGGATAAAGGTGAAAAGAAGGTACTGCGGAGACAGCAACAAACGAGAGCACACCTTGCAGTACACTGTAATGAGCAATGAGCAGCGAGTCCAGGTGTGCAAACAGTTCTTTTTGGCGACGTATGACATTTCAGGCAAAAAAGTTGAAAATGCAATGAAAAAACTGACTCCGTCAGGTGTCACTGAAATAGATCACAGAGGTCACAAAGATCCCCCCAACAAGAAATCGGAGGAAGTAAAGAACATAATTAGAGACCATATAAAATCGTTGCCTGTAGTCGCTTCCCATTACTGTCGCAGCAGTAGTAAGAGGAAATATTTACCATCTGGTTTGAGTGAGAGCCGTATCTACTTGGACTATGTTGAGTATTGCAAGGAGCGTAATGTCGAGCCAGTAAAGCTCAGCTTATACAAATCGATCTTCATCTCAGAATTCAACTACGGATTTCACAGACCAAAAAAGGATCAATGTGACTTTTGTACTCAGTACAAGAATAAGTCAGACGAAGAAAAGGCAAGAGACGAAGAGGAATACAACCTCCACTTGATTCGAAAAGAAGAAGCCAGGGAACACAAAAAAATTGACAAGGCCCAAGCTAAGTGTAATCCAACCTTTAGTTGCTTTACCATGGATCTGGAAAAAATATTGTTGACGCCAAGTTTGCAAGTAGGGCAGTTGTATTTTAAAAAAAAAGCTGAAAACTTACAACTTCACAGTGTATGATCTGGCAACTGGACAAGCGACGAACTATATGTGGCATGAAGGTGCAGGTACGAAGGGTGCCTCGGAGATTGCCACGTGCCTATGGAACCTCTTGGTTTCAATAGGCCCCAAGAAAGAAGTAACTCTGTATTCGGACACAGCATCAGGTCAAAATCGGAACTCAGTTATATATCTACAATGTTCCTACGCGCCGTGGAACAGTTACCCATCGATACAATAAACCAAAAGTTCATGGAATCGGGGCACTCAGAGATGAAGTGCGATTCTGTGCACTCCACAATAGAAGCCCGAGGAAAGCAAGTGGACGTGTACACTCCAGAAGGGTGGTACATGGTTGCCCGCAGGGCAAAAATAAGTAAACCATATCACAAGGTTGTGGAAATGGAGCATTCAGACTTCTTGGATTACAAGAAATATAGTAATGAAGTTATGACCAATAAAACTCAGTCAGAAAATGGGGACAAAATGAAGTGGTTAAAGGTAAAGTGGTTTCAATATCGCAAGGGTGATCCCACAACGATATATTATAGATACCGCTTGAGCGAGAATGACTTTGAGTCACTAAAAATCCAGCGAAAACCACGTAGAAAAGAAACTTCCATAGAAGTGTTAAAGTTGTACAGTTCCAAACCTAAAATAGATAAACTTAAACTGAAAGACCTGTCAAATCTATGCGAAAAAGGTAGCATTTCGTCCACCTATCATGACTTCTATAAAAAGTTGGAGCCTGAAAACAATCGTTCTCAAGAAAATAGTAGCTCAGAAAGTGACGGAGATGATTAAAACGTGTTGATTTTTGTAAAATCCCATTCGTTTTTTTTTTGTAACTCGATTCTGATTTGTAACTTGTTAATAATATTTTTCAAAGCTAACTTTTTGTTTTATTTTGGATACAAGCCAATTCTATTTCAGAAGGTAAATGCTACCAAAAAAAGATGGCCGTCTAAATATGAGATAAACTTTAAAGGATTAATCAGAAGAAAACTATGACTTTCCTTAAGAGTTTCTCCACAAAATGTTAGTATTTTGTCTACAGATTCTTAGTGGTCAAGAAGAGGCCTGACTCTTTTGACTACCATACAAGTGCAAACTATATTTAATTAGTCAGTGGTCAAGAGGTATAACATACATAACTTCTTAAATAATATCATTTGGAGGGATTCATTAAAAAAAAATATAAAGATAACATTGGAAGGTACATATGTTCAAAGTTTCAATATTCCATCTTTAACCAAAAAAATTGCAACCTAAAATGTAACTATTCTCTTACACAAAATCTTTGCGCGCCGTTTTCTCGGATTTATGATTTTGTGGACTAGCCCCCTTGAGCTCCGCGACGACGCTGAAATGACGGACTAATTAAGAAGTTATCCAATGTAGACTGACTATAGTGATTTACTCTGGTAGATTTATCAATGATAATACTAAAGTTGAACATATTGATGAGATTTTGAAAGTTATTAGCAGCTCCTGTATCTGAGAAAAAGTTTATATTAAAATCCCCGCAAACTATAATATGGAATTTTTTAAATTGTTTGGTTACGGTCGATATCAGTTCATAAAAGAGGTTAAGAAAAGGGTCAATCTTACCGCTAGGGGATCTATACACGCAGATAATAAGGATCCTTAACCCCTCGCTCACAGCTATGGTATATTCGAACTCTTGCTCAACCTGTAGTGGTTCGCTCACCGTTCGCTCAACAAAATCAAGATCAGTCCTACAATAGATCACTACGCCTCCGTGGTCCCTCGTTTCTCTGCAGTAACAACTAGTAGAACTGTAGCCTGGTAGATTGTCAATGGTGGTTGCTACTTTGTGGACGAAGAACTCGCTGATCGGAGTTTTCTTGTTTTCCTCTGGGTTCCAGTGCCTGTTAATTTGGTTCCCAGCGTGGTATCGAAAACCAACCCCTGCTCAGCGCTCGCCGGGGCGCCATCCACAATACTGGGCTTTATCTTACCATCATTGACATCCCCATTGAACACTTAATCGCACTCATCTAATGATAGAAGTTTAGTGTTAAAAACTAGTTTATTTTTGTTGATACGTGCCTCGGCATCTGTAAGTCTTGCTTTTTTGAGAAATTCACTCAGTTTTAGACGATCACTTTGCTCACGAGCAGTGTAGAATGGAGCCACAGCAAAGCCAGATGAGCGCAATAAAGAGTATTTTTGCAAAATCATATTTCTATTTTTATTAGAGGCAAACTGTACAACAATCGGTCGTCTCCGATCATGGTTTGTTCCCAATCTAAAAGCACAAGAATAAATAGCAACCAGAAGGATTACAGAAAGAGAGATCCGATATTCAGGTAGATTTTGCCGCTCGGGCTTTGGAAGAAATTGGAAGAACTTATCGGCCAGTGCCGCGACAACTAGTGTAGCGATAAGTTGTTCTGCCAGTGCCGTAGTATTTTATTAAAACTTTTCAAAATATGGAGAATAAATCCAAATCCCACAATGTTTGTTGTGTGAAGAATTGTGATAATAAAAGTTACAATTCCCCAATCTAAGTTTTTTTAGTTTACCAAGTGATCCCAAAAGGTAAGGATAATTTTATATTTAGAGGTATAGTGCGGAAATTAAATTCCGGACAGCATTTCGTTATATTGAACCTATTGCTTTTCTGCCTATTAATTATCTACATTATAAGTGTATTAAGTGTGTTCAATTTTCGAAGGTATACGTTCCTACTGAACCTTTCATACTTTTGTGTTGTCTTAATTATAAATATACAGAAAATATACCAAAAAGTGGCAATTTCACTCTGTCACTCATATTTTTAATAATTATACCACATATATTAAATGGTAAAAGCTTAACTTACTAAATTACACTAAATGTCATAAAATTTCAAATTGATGTCAGAATCTTAATCAATTTGCTCAATAGTAATCTATGTAAATAAAAGTTCCAACATTACATGTCACGCATCCCTTAAATATTCTTTCGATGTGACACAATTTTAAATTAACTTTGTTTTTTTTTATTCGTTGTAGAGAGAGCTAAGTCTTGTTGAAATAGGTAAAAACATAAATTACATTCACCATTGTCCACATTTCCCCAAAGAATATATTATTACCTTATTTATGCGAGTTAAATTGTTTTACACTTTAAAATATATAAATAGAAACTTTAAAAATATTAATAAAAATAAATTAATAGTTTGGGGACATTTATAAACATTTATATGTAGGTAGTGTATATATTTTAGTATGTACTATTGTGTATAAATAGTAGGAATATGTATAATAATGCGCCATTGTTCATATTTTAAAATTAACCATTTCTAACCAAATCTGTGAATAAATAATATTTAATCATCTAATATTATGTATTATTTGACCATAATTATAACCCAAAGACGGTCCTGTCAGGCAACGTTGAAATATTTGGTAATATACCTGGGACCGGCCCCGGTTTTTCATAAATCACGCGCTGCCAAGGTCATAGAAGATCGCATCGGATCTCTCTTTCTGTTATCCTTCTGGCTGTTATTTATTCTTGTGCTAAAAGCTTTATCGATGTCGCTTCCCGTAATATTAACATTCATTTTACTATTTGTTAAATTGATTATTAACTCCTCCATTTGGGGTCCCGATTCTCGATCCTGTTCCTGCACACCATAGAAAATCAGCGAGTTTTGCTTGCTCTCTTTTTCAAGTAGAGTAGTAATAATTGGGGGATTCTGCACCATAGGGCCCTCCAATGTTAATTTCGGAGGGATTTTTTATGACTCATATCTCCGGAACCAATGGGCCTAGGATATTGCGCATACGTAGCTGAGGTCTATGAAATGGGTTCTTGCGCATGACTCGAAAACGACACCTGTCACCTGTCAATTAAGAACTGTCACCTGTCAGATGTCACCTGTCAAATGTCAAAATCGACAGCTGATGTATGTCACGTGTTTAAGGTGACGTCATGAGTCGTTTAAAAAAAGAACGGGGTTGATGGGGCCAATAGGGCCAAAGTTGGTATAGCTAATGCCCTAACGGCAGGGGGTGAAAGGTTGCAAATATATGTCGCGTATTTAGGGTGATGTAATAAGTAGTTTAAAAAAAGAGCGGGGTTGATCGGGCCAATAGGGCCAAAGTTAGTATAGCTAATGCCCAAACGGCAGGGGGGCGAAAGATTGCAAATACATGTAGCGTGCTTAGGGTGATGTAATAAGTAGTTTAAAAAAAGAACGGGGTTGATCGGGCCAAATCACAAAAGTATTTTGAAGATCCCCCCTGTATTTCAAATTTTATTATATCCTTCAAGCTTTTAATTGAATTTTAATAATCGATTGTCAGGTCAAAGGATGGAAAATAACCTTGACGAGTGCGATGCGAATGTATAATCAATATGCAAACCATTAATTATACACGAGGCTTGTCTAGATAATGATTTATTTATGCTAATTGGCTACAGGTAATTTACAACAACAAATATTGGGTCATTTATATGCAATAATTACTTGCATAATTCTATACAAAAATCTATACAGGGAAGATATAAAGTAAGTATACAAAGACCTCCCAGATCCCCCACAAATTCCCTAAAATATATATTCCCGATGAAATTGTAACCTTAGTATAGCTAATACATGTCGCGTGTTTAGGGTGACGTCATAAGTTGTTTAGAAAAGGAACGGGGTTAATTGAGTAAATAGAACCAAATTTAACAGTCCGCATGTGCGAGAAAAAAATTGTTTCGCGGATATGGGTTATATATTAAATAAAAGAAAAGACATCAAAATTATAGAAAATTATTTATTTATCTATACCTTGACTTAATAAAGGTATGCAATAGATTAATTAGTAAAATGGTACAAGATACGCATATAAATACAATTAAACTAAGCACACCATGTGTTCCAGCATATCCATCCACTATTGGAGAATTGTGAGAAGCATTTTGGTTTATTAGCGTCCTCCACTCGGTTTCGCCAAAAGTCAGGTCTCTAAACTGAAACCTAACCTTATATCGTAAATCACCAACTGTTGGAGCGTTTGATTTAAAAACAGCCGTATGTCTATTATCAATTTGTTCATATGTCATTTGAAGCCATGTGTTGTTTGCAGAAAAGGGTGGAGTTCCCAACATTACCGATGCATTCAATACATTATACGGAGCGTAAACGTAAAACACATTTTGTACTAAGGCAGTCAAGAGAATATAGGATGAACTTAACGCCGCCATGACTGTAGGCAGAATGATCTAAATTCCATTCCCTAAAACCTTTATTACTTCACGAGATTGGTACCAGACGCTCATAAAAATTATAAATATTACTAGCATACAAATGGCGTCGGTATATGAGAAACTCTTGTTTTTCTTCTCTTTTGTACACTTTATCGGTTTATTTTTTCTCAATTGGCGGCATCACCATAAGACTTTAGCTAGCTCACAATGCTTGACATTCTTATAATGATCTTTCAAAGGATCATCTCCCACATACCAACTATCAAACTCACAATGACAAAATGAACACCTGACAATATCCAATCTCTCAGTGTAATAAAACCCCGCACTTGCCAACTCTTCAGGATTGAGCTTGCTAGGCCAATTAGCGAACGTAATTAGCCTATCTTCAAAATTACGAAGTAAACTATAACCATCATCTCCACACATTTTAGGAGATGTTGCTATCTAAAGTGTTGTAAGAATACTATGAAATAAAACCAATAAAACGGGTTAATATACATTTATTATCATCAAATATTACACATTTGTATTCTATCAAAGTCATCTAGTACCTTCTTGGGATTAAAGTGTATTAGTTCCAACATGTAAATAGCTTGTTCAGACATGTTTAAACTACAAATATTTTTAATAATCTCAAAAAAGTTTCCTTGGATGTCTTCATTAATGTTCATATAATTTAAAAAGTTATCATAAAATGCCATAAAATCTAAATTTTTTATCAGGTTCAATCTATAATTAATAATGTGACTTATACTAACAAATGAGGTTATGTCATGAGAACAGAAACATAACGTTGTATTATTACACACAAGATTTATTATTTTTTCACTCAACAATGTAACGGACGACACTGTAAAATTTTCAGTTTCAGAATCAATTCTTAATAATGTATCATCTTCAACCTTTTTGGACGCGATTTCGAGAAACTCATGCCACTCGAAATTGGCTAGTGATGCTGCAACTTTTTCCTCAGGTAAATTTAAAACAGTATTTATTAACTTCACACTCGGCACCATTCCTCTAGCTACACTAAGGCCAACGATTATCTTATAATTTCCAGCAGAATAATGCACCTCGTTCAACAGCTTTTTCTCATTCTTAATGTCTTCTCTACTTCTTAATATCATGCTATCAAGATATCTCCAAGGAGACAAACTTCTTGAATCTTCTTCAACAACGTATTCGCCCATGACTAAATAAGTACTGAAACCGTCCAAGCAAATTATCGACTACACTCTGACTGCCCCACTCCTGAATATTTATTAATATTAAGTTCTAGGAATAAAAGTTGCGACAAGGCCCACCCGCTACCCATCTCGGTAAATTCTAAAGCTTTTTTAAGTAGGTTATTTTTATATAGTTCAAACACATGTTCTAAATTAGTACCTGGATGAATCACGCTATATCTCGAATTAAATGATTTAATTTCTTGTTCCTGCGTTGATGGTTGTAGATATACACCATAAAGTTCCATATTCATTGATATAGCTCGATGAAGACTCAACTGCTCCGCTAACACCGTTAGAACCTTATGTTTCAAGTCTTTCAGGAACAGCTTAACATCAGTCAAATTATTATTTGTCGATATGTGATAGGTATTCACTCTATTCTTAAAAGCTGTTTGAATAAGTTTAATACCAGAGCCTACAATCTCCCCACAGTTTTCCTATGTTTCGTTGTACGATTATGACCTTTAGTCACCTCACAGTGGCACTGTTTGCAGTACATCTTATACTATAATACTAGCTGATTATTACGAAATATGACGTATTTATCCAAATGAGTCTGCATAACACTCAATTCTAGCAAACTAAACAACATCTTTTATCATGTCCACCCAGCTGTTGTGTGAATTATCAAAGCCAAGCCACTTGACAAACATTTTCTTCCCCTTTTTCCGTATAATTCTTTCAATAAGAAATACATCGGACTGTTTAGTTTTCTGTAATTCCGCTTCATAAAATCCTCCACTGATTGGTCGTCCCTGCATATCCTCCAATATATAGGTTGTAGGATTTGTTATATTAACCTTGGAAATTTTGAAAAGCTCGGTTGTCCAATTAGGTACATAACCCTTTTCAAAGACATGCTTGGATTTACTTATACGAACAATGTCCCCAACCCCAAATTTTTGTTTCCCCACAACCTTTAGATGTGTCTATACAGAGTTTAATAACTTATCCGCGTTACTCTTATTAACATCCGACGGCTTCATGCCAATCGTGTGATGTTTAGTAGCATTGTATGTATTCACGATTTCCTCCAACAAATCAATCCATCGATGATTTCCATTTAAAGTAAACAATCTAAAAAGCTTTTCTTTAATTGTTCGAATTACTCGCTCCGCAATTGAAGCCTTCAAGATACTGAAAGTGCTATAATGATGTATTTTATGCGTCTTCATAAGATTTTGAAAACTTGTATTGTAGTATTCCTTTCCATTATCTGTAACTAACTTTTTCGGGATTCGCTTGGAGTGTCTAAAAATATTTTCTATCGCTTTGGTTACTTCTTGAGCAGTTTTCGCCTTTATGGGTCTTGCCCAGAGAAATTCCGAAAACGAATCGATAACAACAAGTATGTATTTATACCCCCTATTTTCGCGCGCATATTGATCGAGTTGCGCAAGATCGGATGCAAATGTATCATCTAAACCATATTGGATAAATCTACGACGTTGAAATTTCGAACGAGCTGGGGCGTGTAACTCTTTAACAACCTGTTCTCGCGCCTTTGTGATGACACCCTTGGGCATTTTGTTAATAAAGTGAAATATTTGAAACATGTTAGACAATTTATATACCCCTATCAACTGTATCTGCTAATTTAGTTACTTTTTCATCAAGTTTCTTCAACTCTGCAGCTAAAGGTGCAAAAGAATTTTCGATTTTTACATGCATGTAACTATGTAAGAGGTCCTTGAGTTTATCGAACTCTGGTTGCACTATTTTCATGGCTTCTTGCTGGTAATTGTCAACTAATTTCAATTTAACATCAATTGCATTAAAACGATCATTAATTGTTGAAATATCTCTTGTTATTCTTGAAATACTGGTAGAAGACTTTAGCAAACGATCATTTAAATCGCGTAATTCTGCAGATACAGCCTTCATGCGACCTTCGATGTTATTGGTAGTATCGTTAACCAGCTTAAGACACTCGTTTGAAGAAGCAATAATTTTCATGTAAAGAACAGAAACTGCATCATCTAAAAATTTTTTATTAACAGCATCTGTATCATCTGTTGGGGGACTGACGTTACAAAGCTTATGTTCCCTAAAATTGTAATCACCATCCCTAGTGAAGGAAAGTATGGTGGGTGCTGGTAAAACTCTCGGAACCCTGTAGGGGGAAGGTAAAGAACGTCCAAACTTATTCATGATTAATACTTTAATGATGCTTTTAAGGAATTACATGTTTATTTATAGAATTCAATAATTCCAAGTCTCTGCAATTCCTGTAAAATATTCTGAATCTCGTTCCAATTATTATTATTACCAACATGTTCGGAGGCTTCAAGCTTCTTCATTCGCTCAACTAGTTCATTTACATCGTCGTAATATACAAATTCCTTTGGTCTTTCGTTGTACTCCATTAATGCATTCCCAGATTTCAGTTTAGATCTTGTTGCAGGCATTCTACTAATAGGCGGTGTTTTGTTCGAAGAACTTCTAAGATTTCTAGCATGAGAAGATGCTGATGATTGCAACAAGAACGTTGATCCTCGTGTTGAAGATGTTAGTAGCGGTCTAATAATATTTTTATATTTTTCCGATTTGCTTCCTTTTAGTTGACCATTACTTAACCGCCTATATGCATTCGTGCGCACTAACATGTCTTTATAATGCACCTCATCATCTTTCTTACGATTGATGGGATTCTTTAAAAACAATAACTCATATAGACCCTGACTTCCTGGATAAGCGACATCGCCTACTTTAATGTCTCCATGTTGCAAAAAGTCCACCGACAGAGAACCCATTGTCCATTTACCATTTTCAAAATTGTATGTTAGACCTTGTGAGTCATCCAAATCAGGGGAACTTGTCCAATACATTTTTAAATATTCGTGAGAAATTGGAGGATATTGACTGGTAAATTCCTCGAAAATTGCCGGATTCGTTCTCATAGTTGTTTCAAATACCTCCTTTAAATCTTGTGGGGTATTCTCTTCAAACACATCATCCTCGATTTCCTCATTATCAACCAAATCTCCATACCTAACTTCCGCTTCTCTGGGCAAAAATTGAACTTCTTCTGGTTTTGTTTTTACAATCGTCTCTGTCGGTTCAGTTTTAATCTTTGGCTTCTTGGCTCTCTTTTCCATAATCGGTACAAGCATATTTAGCGGGGTAGTAACTGGTGTTAAAAACTTGTTAAGCGCAGCATCTTCGTCGCTTCTTTCCAGCTTTAAAGCCAAGTATTTTCTTCTTATTGTATTAGAGGCATCAATTATTCGACGTTTAACATTCTTATCATAGCTGTTAAATTGTCGGGACATTGCGACTAAATGGTCTATACTTTACAATGATGACGGTGATACTAACTACATATGATGACGTTATAGTATTATATAGGTATCGAATTTACTATGATATCTGCCTTTATTAATGTCGTTGTCTTTTACCATGACTAAAAACCCATATTTATCACTCCAACATTCAGAGCAAATGCGTTTAAACGAATCGTGAGACATGTCCGTGTTTACATGATCGCTATAAATATGTTTCAAGTTTAGCTCGTCTTGTTTAAACAAAACTAACACGTTGGCATTATCGCGAATCAACTGTTTGGGTACTTTTGAATATGTTTGCGAGAGATAGAATGAGTCGATATCATTATGACGGCCATTACAGAAATAATTTCTAATTTTATCCTGTTTCTCGCAAGCCACATCGTCAAAGATGAATACAGAGTCGGGTTGAGCAGTTGACGGGTCTATTACATCATCATTCTCACCATATGTGAAATACCCCAAACGACAATGTTTCAATGTTTCTCGGAGGAAATCATATTTTTCCTGTTGTAAAGATTTCGAATAAACGTACACATTTTGAAATTTTAAACCATTGGCGTCAGTTAATAGACTCATCATTACATTGGTTTTTCCACAATTACTCGGTCCACATATTAACGCCCTAATGGTGTTTGGAAAAAGCTGCCCGTGTTTGTTTGTTTGTTTCTGTTTGGGCATATCGAAATTTTGAATATTTAGGTGGTGTTTTTGTTTCTGCTTCCGCATTACTATAAATACACTCTTTTCTCTTCAAGAACTTTATTTGTAATGACAACGTTGCAGGGTGCAGGTGTCTTAAATAGTACCATAAATCGACTTCCGTTTGAACTTCTTTACCTGGTTATTCATATTGTGGTCCCGGCACTCGATTAAAAGAACGTTTAGCTCGAGGTGATCCCCCAAAAAATAAATTGGACAGTTTTTGTCGAGATCACGATATTGCATACTCTCAGTCTCAAGACTTGAAACAAAGACATCAGGCAGATAAAATACTTGAAAATAGAGCGTGGGAGCGCGTGAAAGCCAACGACTCCAGTTTTGGCGAAAAAACATCAGCTTGGCTAGTCACTAACGCTATGAAGGTTAAACGTAAGTTGGGGGCGGGGTGCAAAAGCTTGACTTCGATTGTGAATAAGCTTAGTAAACACGGCGCTGGTGATATAACCAAGGAAAAGACCTTGAGTAACTTACTAAAAGCAGCACGCATGTCGATAAAGAAAGCCGGTGGACGTAGAAAAATTAATATACCGAGGGTTATACCACTCCCTAAGACTGGCGGGATCCTTCCTTTGATACCAATATTTGCCGGGCTTAGTGCTTTGGGTGCTATCAGCGGCGGGGTGGCCGGTATTGCAAAAACCGTCAATGATGTTCAAAGTGGGAGAGACAAGCTTCAAGAAGCTAAACGCCACAATGAGACGATGGAAGCCATTGCTTTAGGGAAAAAGGGTAGCGGTCTATATTTAAAGAAGTATAAATCGGGGTATGGATTATATCTAAGAAAAATGCCAAAAAAGTACCACTGAAGCTGCCCAAACGCCCATTAACCGATGAAGACATCAAAAACTATACATCTCAATTAAAGATACCCAACTTTAGGGGGGTCTTTATGCGAGATACTCTTCCAAAATCACCTAATCATACTGAGTGTGGTGTTGTCAATTTAAATCGAAACGTCGGATTCGGAACACATTGGGTAGCTTATAAGAAACGCGGTGATAAAGTTGTTTATTTCGATAGTTTTGGCAATTTGAAACCACCCAAGGAATTTATAAAATATATGAAAAATTGTAAAATTTGCTTTAATACGATCAGTATCAGGACTTTGGATCATCCAAATGTGGACATCTAGCATTGGCTTTTCTCTACAATAAATCTCTATAAAACATATCATTCAAAGTCCTTACAACAGTCATGTCTCAGACGTTTACGCTAAAAGGTCGTTCTCACCAGCTTGAAGCACACTTTGTTCCTCCAATAGAACTTGACCCAAACTACGAATACTCTCTTCCACTTATATCGCTGAATACTTGGAATACTATTCCAAACATTGAATCAGGAAAAACAAGATTTACTATACTGAAAATAACGTGGAAAAGATATTGAAGATACCTACGGGGTCGTACGAACTGCAGGATATCGAAAACGTTTGTTCAGAATCGCATTCTTGATTCACACGCTACTTTAGACGAGCGCAATCACGTCTTTCGTTGAAACCTAATAATAATACGCTAAGGTGCGAGTTGAGAAGCCAATACGACCTAAATTTTCAGCCAGAAGATAGTATAGCAAGATTATTAGGTTTTTCTCAACGTAAACTAACAGCAGGTTTTGTGCATGAATCAGATCTACCTGTAGAAATAATACAACTTGTTACTATACGCATAGAGTGCAATATTATTTCCGGTTCGTATTATACAAATAATCCTTCACATACCTTATACGAATTCTCTCCAACAGTCGATCCTGGCTTCAGTACAAATATCGAGCCAAAAAATTTAATTTTTCTACCGGTAAGAGAAACGAGCATTTACAATATTTCCCTCACCCTATTGGATCAAGATTCGAGGCCGGTTAATTTTAGAG